>KZ808598.1:0-13111 GCA_000696205.2 Oncopeltus fasciatus | reverse complement strand
TGTAATTTTTTTTTTTTAAACAGCCGGTTTGTCCATTTTTTTTTTTTTTTTGGCTTATTTAAAAAAAATTCTTTAATTTTATTTAATTACCCTAAAAGTTGCTAATTTCAATCTAGGCTATGGCACTGTTGGTTCTCTTAAGATATAAAAATGTATTGATTTAAATAATATATGCCACTCCTAACTATGAACCTATTGAATTTTTCAGGTGCTAGGAGAAAAGGAGATCCATGAACTTTTGTGTATATTAGATTTTAATAATGTTAGAAAAAGGATGTCTGTGATACTCCGCCATAAAGGAAAGTTAAGACTGTATTGTAAAGGAGCTGACAATGTTATTTATGAAAGGTTAAAACCTGGGGATAATGAACTGAAGCGGGCAACTCAAGAACACTTAAATGTAAGGCTATTACAAAATATTCCATAATGGTAAAAAGCAATCATTGCTTACTCGTAAATTCAAATTTAGGACCTTGGTTTATTATTCATCTAATCTGAAACTGCTTTAAGCTTTATAAACACTAAATAAACCACTAATAAACACAAAGCTGTTTTTCTTATAGAAATTTGCTGGTGATGGACTGAGAACTCTGTGCTTAGCAGTAAGAGATTTGGATGAAAGTTACTTTAATCAATGGAAAGCCCGGCATCATGAAGCTGCTGTTTCTATGGATAACCGTGATGAAAAACTTGATGCTATCTACAATGAAATTGAAAATCATATGGCTTTAGTTGGTAAGTGACTGATTTAAAAAATAAAAAATAAAAAACTTAAACATGTTTGTTTTACATTACATTTTTTAAATGCAAAGTAAATCTATTAGTTACAATATTTTGAGTCAATTATTCTGTTGACATTATAATATTATCATTTTAAATATTTTAAAAAATTGCATTATCACTATCTTATTTAAAAGATTAATTTAGCAAATTAACATAACTTCTTTATGCCTTCGATCAAGTAGATTATTAAATACCACACCAGGAAACTTTTAATAATAATTTAACATAATTTAAAATAATCATTTTAAATTAATAATTCTATAAGCCACTTGATTGTTCAGAGAAATTGAAAAATAGTAGAGTTAACCGAAGTTAAAGATTTTAATTGAGTATTAAACAACTATGAAACTAAGAAATTCACTTTGTTTAAGATGGTCCTTAGCATATTCTACCATGAAATTTTGACTTTGGTTGAAATTCAGACCGTTTTTTCTTATTTTCTTATTAATGGATAACTATGATGTTAATCGCCCTATAACCTGATCCCAATCCTAATCCTATGAGGAGGTCACTAATTAAAAATAAATTAGCAAATTATTTTTTATTTATTTTATGTTTCCTTGTGGAAAAATGAAAATATATATAGAAAAGTGTCATTCTTTATGTTTTTAGAGATTGTTAAAGGAAATGGTAGAGCTTAATTATTATGTATATAAAGTTGTTTAATAATTTGTAGTTACATCATCTATTTTTCCAGGCCAAGTACCATGTGTCACCACCTATTAGTAAAAGGGGACTTTTTATTAGAGATAAATATAAGATAATTTGGTGGATTTTTTTAATTGTGGATGCCAATACCACAAATTATTAATGTTTAATAAACATGTAATCTTAATTCAACTTATTTGAGGTGTTAATATTTTGTAATCCTACCTTTAAAAATGTGTTAACTAATACACGAATAAGGGAAGGAGCTGTTTTGCTTTCTGATAACTCAGTATTAACTCTAATTTTCACATGCACATTGACTTCTAAAACTCTGCAGTAGATTTATACATGGATTGTAATGAATAAATCTAATTCCACCTTTCAAAGTTAATTATTCATTTTAAATTTGTAGTTTTAAATCAGATTGTTAAATAATTTATAATTTAAATTTATTTGTAAATTAATGTTTAAATATTCATTTAAATAGAGGTAAAAAACTAAAAATAAACTAATTATTTTTTATTCATTTATATTTTAGAGAAACTAATTTAAAATCAAGACAGTGTCTTCTTGAGACAGCAGACATGGGTCAAGATGATAGTCTTCTGGGTAGTTTTGATGGAGAAATAATATGTGAAGCACCTAATAACTTGCTCAACAAATTTGATGGTACTTTAATATGGAGAGGAAAGAAGTAAGTATTTAATTATTTCTAAAAAGATGTAGAATAATTATTTCCAGAGTTTTCTAATTAATTAATAAAGTTTAATTTATTGGATTTGAATTATTTATGTGTTGGAGGCTTTGTTTTGTCTTTATACAAAGGCTTTATTACTTTCTACTTAATTTGTAATAGTTTAATTATTATGACGACCATGGTGCTTATGGTATTTTTAATATCAGAGGTTACCCATTAGTTACTTGTATTTCACATGTGTCTAATACAATCATGATTTCACTACCTGCTGTTATATTTTTTTGTCACTGTTCTCAAATGCATTTGATTATGATCCTTGCCCATGAAATTTATTAATATCTTTCTTCTTAGTCTCAGAAGTATTGCTATAGCATGTCCAAATATTTTTACCTCATGGTTTATCCAAAAGTTGCTCTTAAATTGGATGTGAAATATCATGCTGCAGGATGTTTATCTTCTACGTATGTAGCTTCTCACAGACTGAATTACTTTATCATTTTCTTGAACTTTTTTACTTTCATCTATCTGATTGCACCACATCAATATGTGGCTAAATTGTACAGAATTTTGCCTTTATTGTCATATTAGCATCAATATGCTAATATGACAATAAAGGCAAAATTCTGTACAATTTAGCCTTCTTCCATAATCCTTATGTCGAATCCTTGCTAATCTGGAGTGCAAAAGGTATTCTACATAAACAATTAATGAGAGGGAATAGAATAAAAAATCTATCTGTCCCAGCCAGGAATCGAACCTGGATCTCCTGCTATCCGGGCCGGTGCACTTGCCAGTTATGCTACCAAGACGCGTTAGTTGTCTCATTCAATTCCCTCTACACTAGCAAGAGCCTAACCTACGAGAAAGGCGAGAACTTCGTCTTGTACTCGAAGGAGCTGNATATATATATATATACATTAAGCTAATTAGTTAGCTAATTTTGAAAAATAAATTAGCTATTGAAATTGTACTGATGATGTAATTTTCAAAATATTTTTTCATTGATTCTATAAGTGATGCATAAATAAAAGTTATTTTTTATGTATGCGCACATAGCATATTTCAATTATTATTTCTTTATGGTATTTAAGATTAAATGATGATGATGACCATTAAAATCGGATGATAGGAAGGGATGTTTAGTAAGCATCAATAAAAAAATTGTTTATAGTTTTGATAGAATTGATAAATTTAGCATAATTTAAAGGTTCCAATTTTTGATCTATGTATTTGTTGTTATCTTTAATAGGAAGTTATTAATAATTTTGGTTGGAAACTGTAGAAATTCTTTACAATTCATTAACACAATTCATTGTTCAATCATTTTAATATGTCTACTAATACAACTAAATTTTGAACATAATTTAGTTACTAATTATTACAAAATAGCAGGGGAAATTCCCTTTGTTTTCTCAATATAGAATAATTACCTTTATATGATTGTTTAAAACTGGTAAATGGAATCAAACTTTATTACATTAATGTAACTAATGACAATAAACTATTATTATTTATTATTCTTATTCTTTTGAATTGAATAATTATTATTATTATTATTCCAATTATTTCTTCTACTTCTTTTGTTTTAAAATTATAAAATATGTGAATCATTTATGAAAAATATACACGAACTTTCCAATTGTATGGATTACTCTCTTATCTGTCTTTTACTAATATTCCAGGAGCAACAGCCATTGAAGACAAGTTGCAAGAAGGTGTACCACAAGCAATTGCTAATTTAAGCGCAGCAGGAATTAAAATTTTTGTTCTTACAGGAGACAAACAGGGTTAGTGTTGTATTATTAATGCAATATGTTTCTATTCAAATGGTTGGATGTATTTGCAATATGATAAAAATAATTTTGTAATTTTTTTTTTTTAAACAGCCAAATAATTTTATATGTAGCATCATAAAAATAGAATAAGATATAATCACCTTAAAAATAGAATGAGATATAACATCCTAAAGTTTCCTTCAATTAAGAGATTTTTAAAATCATTAATAGCAATTTTTTATTACAAATATCTTAAGAGTGCACTTTTAAACCATTCATATTCTAAATATTATGTGGAGGATTAAGTCATATTTGAAAAATTCAATTTTTTTTTTTTACTTTTATTTAACAATAGAGACATTTACCATTAAAAGGTTTACAATTTTGGTTATAAATATTATTTTATTGTTCTGCTTATGCTTTAGCAGATTGTTCTTAATTTATTATGCTATTTTAAATATTATTATTCAATGATAATTATAATAAATTGCAAATAATCTTATGCCAACTTGAATTGAGTAATCCTTTTTGCCCTTAAACCACTTATATTACATTAAGTCATCCAGTTCTTTGACTAATAGTCATTTGGAGGGGTGTCAATAAAGAAATTAGAGATAAATAACAATAATATAACTATTATTTGAATTTATTTTATTTTCATAAGATTCTTCTTCTGGGCTTGCCCGAGTCAAAAAGGTGGTTTTTTTTATAAACTTGTGTGGGCGCCAGATTTTGATCTACCAAGGATAGGTCTACCAGGTCTTGATCCCAATGTAATCCAACACATTTAGAACCAATAATACACAAAGAGGGGGATACTGATGTGACCCATTGTTACTACTATAGGCTCACCAACATACAATACAAATGCAGTGTAAATAAACTGAAGCCACATATTGGAAGCAAAAATTGCAAACACTTTGTGGACACTCTCCAGAAACTAAGGATCAAGGCAGAAGACATCCTTCTGACTTTCGACGTTAAGTCCCTGTTCACTAAATTACTCATTAAAGAGGCTCTGAACTTGATGAAGAACCATATTCAGAACATAGAAGATAAACTCCAATTAGCAAAGTTAAGCTCGGATATGATGTATTTTCAATTTATTGGCCAGTTTAATGCCCATCCAGAAGAAGCAGCAATGGGATTACCATTGAGCCCTATTGCAGTGGATTTAAACATGGAAGATTTGAAACATAGTGCACCCGACTCAGCTCAATGTCCCCGGTATGTTGGCACTGATATTTCGATGATATGTTCTTAGTCTGGAGATATCAGAGTGACTCCCAGGATCAGTTTTTGTACTGTTTGAACAGTATAAAAACTATCATACAATTCACTTTGAAAATAGAAGAAGAAGGAAAATTACTGTTTCTTGAGATGCTAGTGGAGAAGAAGGAGCATCTCCTTAGTCATACAGTGTATAGGAAACTTACTCACTCTGGTACATATCTTCATGCCGAATCAAATCACCACTGCACATATTCCTAAGAAAGGAGTCATAAGTAACTTACTGAACACGGCAGAAATATTATCGTAACCTACTTAATTGCCAATGGAAAGAGGCATCTGAAGACCACCTTCATGAAGAATGCGTTTGTTTACAAAACAAAAGTATTTGATAAGGTCCAGAGGAAGAGAACTTCTAAACAAAAGATTTGATAAATTAGTCACAGAAGAATTCAAAAGCTACACTATCATTTCCTAAGTTAAATGAACTGCAGAAAGAATAGTCTGGATCCTCATGAAGCACAAAATCAAAACTACAACAAATAGATGACATTTTCCCAAACACTAAGGATTAGTTAGGGTTTCTAAGGATACGTTAGGATTCACAATTCCAGGGATGTATAACATTCTGTGTTCAGGAAATCACATCATTGCATTGTCAGTGGCAAGAGAGTGTTATTTTGGCTGGAGGATTTGTGGTAATTGGGATATTTTCAATGACAAGAGTAATTATAATCGTTTGTAGTCCTACTTGAGACGTCAGCTAGTTTCTGAAATTAACTTATGAAAATAGTAATTTATATTAAATATGATTAAAATACTAAAAAAGATAATTTTTTTGGAATATTGTAATTTTATTCTAATCAATTAATTATTTTAATATTTAATCTATTGTAATGTTTAAGAAGTACTAATCCACTTGAATTATTTATTTTTAGTATAGTTTAAGTAAATGTAGTAACATGGTAATAATACTACTAATTGTAATTGTTCATTATTTATTTAGTTGTTATTTACATTATTTAATGGTTATTGTTATTGAATGATATTAAGGTTACTTATTTTGAAATGTTGAGGTAACTAATAAATGTAATCTGGGTTTCAGTTCAATATAGATGAAAATCAAATTATCAAGTATTATAGCTAATTGCAATTTTAGCTCACTGGTGTCATGTGTATATTATATATGTATTATACATATTATACTTTATGTAAATGGGTATTATTATCATCCATAAGAACTCTGTCAAACCATTTAACCATTATCAAAATTTTGTTGCTAATTGTTTTTGTTAAATTAATTATATGTTAAATACAAATCAAAATTATTATCTATCTATTTAGTCTCCCTAAGGGATATCTTAAGAGATCAGCATGGCTTATGTTCTTTGTTTCATAAAAAAGAATATTCATGTAAATAATTCTGATTCTCAAAGTATTGGACCTAAAGTATAACTTCACGAGGATGTATATTACTATATTTAATTTTTTTTTTTTTTTTTTTTGCTTTATTTGTTTAGAGACTGCAATAAATATTGGATACTCTTGTCAACTTTTGAGTGATGAGATGGAAGTAATGATTGTTGATGGGCACACAGTTGAAGAAGTAACTAAACAATTAGCTAAATGCCGTGATACACTCCTCTTAGGTGGTCATCCCCTTGCACAACATAACAATAATGCTCAACATCCTCCATCCATTTCTATAGTGCAATTTAAGTCAGTACTTTTTCATCTAATTTTTATTGATAAAAATGTTTTAGCACTTGACTGTGTCTTATTATATCAATAATACTTTAAGAACATATTTTGCAGCTTATTTTTATGTTTACTTTAGGAATTATTTAGAGGATTGGGGAAAAAGTAATTTCATTTTATCTCAATAGGTGGCTTTAATTTCCCTCATCTCTTGCAATCCTTATTCTTTGGAGTCATAATATAAAGATGCCTTATCTGATAATAAGGTGTTAAAACATGGTACAAACCCAGAGAATGGTGGCAAAGCCTGGATTGACACTGATACTGAGGGTTTGTATTTATTATGAGCTACTCAAATCTGGCCATTCTATTAAAATAACTCTCTTCTCTACTGTCACCAACTTACATGATTGAAGCAGGCAATTCTAGTAAATTGGCCTGAATTTATCACTAGGAAAGGTGTTACTTTCCATCATGACAATGCTAGACCACACACACATCTTTAGTGACTCGATAAAAATTGAGAAAGCTTGTGAGGAAGGTTTGAGTCATCAACTCTGTATACTGGATCTAGCTCCTGTTTACTACCACTTTTTCATTATCTGCAGAACTTTTAATGGTGTAAAGCTGATATCAAAAGAGACTTGTGCAAATCACTAAGCTCAGTTTTCTTCCCCAAAAATCTTAGAACTTCTTAGAGAACAATAATAATGGTTTACAGGTTGTATAAGGTCATCAATCAAAATTGATTTATAAAAATTTGAATATTCAAAATTACTTTTTCTCCAACCCAGTATATAAATGTTCATTTAAGTAAAATTAAAAGTAAAGAAATATGATTTACTCTAATTGTATTTTGAGAAGCAAAACATCTTTAGGATATGGGCTCAGAGTGGCTGTACTTAAAAGAAAGGATAGAAATGCTTGGTAAGAGTTTCAAAAGGAAGGCAGCTATTCCCACACTCTCAATTGAAATTTTCTTTCTTTGTGGCATTGTTCACAGTCAAGTGTTAAAGATCTAAAAAAAAAATACCTTCTTAAATAACTTATGTCTTATGATAATATTTTATAATTTAGAGATAATTATCAAAAACCTACCATTACTGACACTGAAGAGGATACAAGTCTGCTGTTTGCACTTGTAATGAATGGCCATTCTCTTGTACATGTTTTTCACCCCCAAGTTGAGAAAATGTTCCTAGAAGTCTGTACTATGTGTAAGTAACATTTCATTTTAAACATGTATAATCAGTAATAGTTTAATGAGTAAAGTCAAAGTAAATCAAATTGATTTTTGTATTCTAGGTCGATCAGTCATATGCTGCAGAGTTACCCCTCTGCAAAAAGCAATGGTTGTAGAATTAATTAAGAAAACAAAAAAAGCTGTAACACTTGCCATTGGTGATGGAGCAAATGATGTTTCTATGATTAAAGGTAATTACAGTTATTATCCAAATTAATGTCTCAGAGTATTACAGACTTTCTCATTCTCGTTCTAGTGCTTTCCATTTTCTCATTAAGGAAATTTTTTAATATGAAATTTCAAATCTATAATAATAAATCCTTAAGCCCATCATTTAAAAGTAACTGTGTAATAGCATGATTTATTTATAATAGGTACATTTTTGTTTCTTTATTTGTTTGATTGCTAGGTTTTTATATATAATATATTCCTTACTTTATTGGATTATCATTCTTTACATTATTTTATGTATTATATTTCAGCTGCACACATTGGTATAGGGATAAGTGGTTTAGAAGGAAACCAAGCTATGCTAGCCTCAGATTATTCAATAGGTCAGTTCAGGTTTTTAGAACGTCTATTACTGGTGCATGGAAGATGGTCATATCATAGAATGTGTAAATTTTTGAGATATTTCTTTTACAAAAACTTTGCATTTACTTTGTGCCACTTTTGGTTTGCATTTTTCTGCGGCTTTTCAGCTCAGGTAAATTTAAATATTTACAAATTGCCTTGGTTTTTCAATTTAGGAAATAATTATACTAATAAATTTCAATTTTTTCAGACTGTTTTTGATCCAATGTTTATTGCTGTGTACAATTTGTTTTACACATCATTACCAGTTTTAGCCATAGGAGTTTTTGACCAAGATGTCAACGAAAAAAATAGTATTGCCTACCCACAATTATATACTCCTGGGCATACAAACTTATTATTTAATAAAAAAGAATTTCTCCGAAGCGCTTTATACGGATTTTATACCTCGTGCATTATATTCTTCATTCCATATGGTAATAGTTACAAATTTGAAGTACTTTTCCTATTGTAAGATTTACATGATATTTAAGTTGTTATTCTTTTGTTACTAGGCACTTATAAGGATGCAGTAACCCCAAGAGGACTGGTAATGTCTGATCATATGCTAATGGGAAGCGTAGTTGCTACCATACTAGTCATTGTTGTAACTGCTCAGGTTAGATATATTATTACAATAATCATGTTGATAGATCCTTTTATAATCCTAAAATGTTTCTATGTATACTATTCCCTGTAAAAAGTACACATGAAACATTTCAACATATGTCTTTACAAAGTTTATCACTTATTATTATTATTGTTCTTTACAAGGGGTCAATGCTTTGCCTAGTTACATAATTTTCTTTGCTTTGCTGCTCAATTTCCGGTTCAAGTAATGCTTGCACTTTTTCAGTCCAAGCACTGAAGAATGGGATTTTCAACTCCATGCAATCTTTAAAATTTCTCAAGATGAGTTTGTCTTAATGACAAAATTATTTTAAGTTAATATAAGATTATGATGAGAATAAGATAATAATCTAAGGAACTGTGAAGGTTACTGACCACTTCTTAATTATTACACCCACCTTTAATCTAAGGAATCATTCTTCTAATGCAAATGTATTAGAAAAATGCCCATCTTAAGCTCCCTTAGTCTATAATTATAATTTTTTTTATAACTAAGAGGACCTTAATCTCTAAAACATTTTCATTTGCAAAATAAATGCAAGATAAATTGCCCAATTCATCTTCTACTATAAATATAATGTATATTAGCTCAAATGGAGAGTTTTTGACCAAAGAGATTATTAGTAGAGAATTTTTATTTGGGGTTTGGTCAAGGTTGATCAAAAAAAAAAATGCGTATTTTTAAAATAGATTTTTTCTTATTTATCTACCTTGATTAAACCCCCAAAAAGATGTAATCATCATTCTTTCTTTTACAACTCTCAATCTCTTTTCAGCCCTGAAGAAGCCATCACATGATGTGCGAAAGCACGGCAAATAACACCAATTTGACACGGTCCAACCCGGAAGAAGAAACGGTAAATANTTTTTTCTTATTTATCTACCTTGATTAAACCCCCAAAAAAAATTCTCTATTATATATATTAGCATATTTAAAATCTCAACTTTTGTTTTTAATATGAATTTTTGTCAGTAGCAGACCATAAACCACCTCAGCCTGTAGGCAGGCTTGTCAAGTGCTATATACTTATGTGCTGACAGTTTTCAACCTCTCTTTTAACTAATAATATATGGCTCTTTATTAAAATTTCTAAAGCATTTTTTTTTTTCAAAAATTACCATAAATAATGAAGAATTATACTTGTAAATCAAGTATACTTGTAAAGACAAGGCACTGATTTATTAATTTAACTAATATAAATAAACTTATAAATTGAAAGTAGTAAGTATCACCCATTTACTTTGGGAGATGCTTAAAATTTAAGTATCTAAATATATAATGTAACATAAAATTTTGATTACTTATAAGGCTAAACTTTTGACTCTTTTGTCCTTATATAAATTAAAGTATATAGTTGATGTGAAGAATAAAGTCACTTGATGTATAAAATCAGTCCATTCATTTTTATTTTTGTTACAAAAAAAAAAGAGATTTTGTAATTAAAACAAGATCATATAACCTAATTAAACTGCTAAAACAAATCATTGAAAGTGTATTGGCCAATCTGAAGAAATGTAGTTAGTTATCATTAGATGTTTTTTGTTGGGGTTCGGTCAAGGTAGAGCAAAAAAATACAAATTTAAAACTGTGTACTTTATCAATTATCTGCCAACGTTTCGGCTTACATTTTAGGCCATCTTCAGGGTTGTTGAAATATAATGTCATAAAAAAAAAAAAAAAAAAAAAAAAATCAAATTATTTACATTATTAATGTATAGAACTGTCATAACTGTGTATTATAAATGTAAATAATTTAATTCTGTAATAAATGTAAATTCATTTAATGTTTTTATTTTTATTTTTTATTCTTATGACATGCAGCCCTGAAGATGGATTACAATGTAAGCTGAAACGTTGGTAGATAATTTTAAAAAAATATACATTTTTCAAATTTGTATTTTTTGGATCTACCTTGACCAAATCCCAACAAAAAACATCTAATAATAATATCTACAATAAAAAATCTCCATTTGAACTTAGTTAGTTATTTATTCATAAATAACAATTTTTAGCTTATTGCTATTAGAATTCCTGTTAATCATAATCAAGGAGTTGTCTGTTAAATTTTATGTTTGGCCAATAATAAGGTAGAAAAAATTTTAACTCATCATCCTGTTGTCTTAATGATTTTTTTTTTCATTTATACCTGCATGGCAGTGTTTTTTTAAATACATAGTTTGTTCTTTATTAAAAAATTTTGTTTGTTCTTTCCTAAATGCCACTTCTAATCAATATATCATTATCAGATACAACAAAATGTAAGATTCTTAAATTGCAGTATTGTAACAAATATTTAAACATAAAATTTAAATTTATTTATGAAGACATGTATTACAAAACTGAATTTTCATCATTTTTTGTATTTTTTTTTTTTTTTTGCCAGTATTTATTATTGCATAATAGCAAAGTACAAAGAGAAGTTAATAAAAAAAGATCTAGGAAAATTATTTTATTTATTCATATAATATTATATAAATCGCTTAATTCCATGAATTTCTAAAAATTATTCTATTATTTATATTTTTATAAATTAAAATCTATATTTGATTTTCAGGTAGCTTTAGATACATCTTACTGGACTGTTTTCAATCACATTACTATCTGGGGCTCTTTAGCTTGGTACTTTGTTCTTGATTATTTTTATAACTATGTTATTGGCGGAAGTTATGTAGGATCCCTGACAACAGTAAGTACTAAAACATTAATGTACAACTAAATATTGAAATTACGTTACATTATAATTACACATTTTCTCTTTATTTGTTTAATTATTATCCCAATATCCAACTATTATTATTATTTTCAAATTATTTTTTCCTCATTCTTCAGGTGACAGAAATTTCTCTATAAGCCTAAATCATTCTTTGAAACTATTTTATTTATTTATTTATTTAATGAGCCCGAGCCAAAGTATTAATCTGATATTAGAATTTTATTTTTTGGCATAGGCTATGATATTTGAACAATAGTTGTATTATGAAATACCCAATCTTTGTAGGAAATTATCATATATTACATACTACATTTTAGTATAAAAAAAACTCCTATTATGGACAGTCAGATGCAGAGTAAATGATGAATAAATGATTAATCAAATTTATTAAATATGGATACAAATAAAAGTAAATGGCAAAATTTATTTTTTAGCCAAGGAAAAGTATGAGTGCAAAACCACTAAACTGTGATCTAGACTGGCCAGGAAGGAAGAGGGAAGAGTATGCGCTACTCATCATAGTTAATTCATAAAATTCTTCCTCATCAAAGTTTTTCAAATATGTGTCAGAAAACATAAACATTAAAAAATTATATTGTACACCAATTAAATTCTACAAAAGTTTTCATAACTAAAATAGCACTGAAGATAATAGGATTATAAAATTATATTCTCCCTCTAAACTGCCCTCCGTCTATCATCTGATTTAAACAAGAAATTTTTTAGGATTTTTCAATTGTAAGACTAAATACCGAATTCAGCTTCTATGTTTTGAGAATAAAACGTATAACCCTACACTGAAAATTACATTCTTAAATATATTTCTTTACACAGGTCTTCCTCAAAACTCTTCTCTCCTCAAAAAATTTTAACCATTAATAAACTCATTCAATGGTTTGCAAAAAGAACCTTAATTACTGAATTTGGTTTCATTATTTTTGAGAAATAAAAGTAATAGTAATAGTAAAATTACAGATGCTAGAGAGCATACAGACATATATAAATACTATTTTGAACAGATTATATTTTTTGTAAATATTTAATTTAGTTGTGGTATTTTATCCCACGAAAATTTCAAACAATTATTGAGAGGGAATAGAAAATAAAAAACTATCTGTCC
>KZ808597.1:139198-151738 GCA_000696205.2 Oncopeltus fasciatus | reverse complement strand
TTGAACTTTCGGAGGGAAATAAACTTTATCGAAAAGTCTGTAAAAATTAGTTTTGGTTCAAAGTACGATCGATAAATTCTTGTGTACATTTAGTTTAACCTTGAAGACAATCTTATCAAGTTCACATTAGAACGTTAAATTTTCGATAAGATTTGTTCGTTTTAATGCAAATGTCAGTCTATCATCTCGGACAGGAGATGGTCGAAATCTCTGGAGAAGCCGGGTCACAGGCGCCAGGAGCAAGGGTGTCGGTGACGGGCCGGAGAGGGTGTGGGGGGAGAGCGAGAGAGGGATGGGGAGAGCGAGAGGAGGGATCGATGTGCACACCACGGGAAGGGGGGAGGGGGAGACGTATCGACCTGGGTAGGGGTGGGAGGGGAGGTGACGGGAGGTGGGGGGGACAAACCTCCCCCCCTCTTCCCACCCGCGGCATATCGACTGCAAACCGCGGACGGTACGGTACTCCTCGTCAGGCCCGCTCTAGACCTTCGCCGCTCTCTTTCGCCAAGCTCCACTCTCTCTTTTTATTTTCCGAGTCTCACTCTCCGATTCCACTCTCTCTTTCTCTCTTCAGTGCGACTAGACCGCCATCCGCGTTCCCGCCAAATTTCGTCTCTTCCAGTTTTGTTACCTTCAGATAACGTTGATGTCAAGGTGAGTCTTATCACTGCAACACAACACCTATCATTCATTCAGCCCTGAAGAAGCCATCACAGGATGTGCGAAAGCTCGACAACTTGACACGGTCCAACCCGTAAAAAGAAACTGTACATACATGGTATGAAATGTTTAAACGTAAGATTGCACATTCTTAATTTGATCTCTAATGCTTGGCCATCCTTCAAGAATTCCGCACAAGTGTAAGTCACGTGGGTTTTTCGTGTTGTTTTCATTCTGAGGCTCGGAAGGCTATAATTGTGCCTGTGACAGGCAGCATTCTATTGATATTCTCGCAAGGTTTCAAATATTTTACCCTCAAATGTTTGGCTGTCGTCCAGGAATTCTGCACAGGAATAATTCACGTGTGTGCCTTATTATTCCATGTGTAGCTGTAAAATAATGTTTTTCATAGGTGTCTGTTGACTCTTACAATTTTATTTATTCCTAATTATTTAATACATATTTATATTACATTGTTACATATTTAATTTTCTGAATAATTGACTACGCAAATTGATTGAATTACGCTAAACTTACTTTCTTAGGAATCCTTAGAATATATGTATGCCTGCGTGTTTCCCTGCCTGATTATATGGGTAACCAATTGACTCCAAACCAATCTTCTCAAAAAACAAGTCCTTGAATTGTTTGTATTTTTATTTATTTATTGCCAAATAGCAGTTTTTTTTTTAAATTTTACTTTAGCCACCAACCGCTTAGAGTCATGGAGGGTGGGGCTATTTAAAGGTTGCTATCTCATTCTAAACATCCATGGCTCAGGACAAGCTTTTATTTATAGATTTAAGCTTGTCCAGGAAGGGATTTGAACCCGCAGCGCCAGGATTGCGAGATTTGCGCATGGCAGTTTGGGAAGCCTGTCGTTACATAGGCTCAGCATATGATATTATGTTTGGGAGTAATTGCTGTGTATCTCCCCTTCGTTCGAGAGATCTGACCTTGCCTGCAGTTATTTACATGCATTTCCTGCGTCTCTGCTTTAATCTTTCCGAGGTAGATAACTGCATGAGTGACCCCTCTATCGCCACTTTATCTCTTAGCTCTCTCATTGCCCGCCTATCGCAACAAGATAAATTATTGTTGAATGAAACTTTACTGACTATTGACGCTCATTCGTATCACTGATAAATTTGCTGAATATAAAGGATTCACTTTTCTTCTTCTTGTTTTAAACTTGATCATTATAAGTAGGTAGGTACCAAGACTCGATTTTATGAAATTTATTCGATTTTTTGTCGACTACGAATAAAAATTAAAAAATTATAGGCTGAAAATGACTGCCTTATATCCTCCTTTTACATGTCCTCAGTGCACTCAGGACGTCTTTCATGTGTACTTCTCTGTTTCTACCGGAGTTTTAAGCATGCGTGGCTGGGTCTTGTCCTCCATTGATATGCCGGCCCTGACCAAGCCAGAACTTCCAAACTAGCCTCTCCCCGACAAGTTACAGAGGCGTATCGTTCCCTGTGTCTTTTGTACAGTCGTAGTCAACCATCACGTCCTTGTTGAGCGGACCGCGACTCATCAGTAATCAGGGCACAGCTCCAATGCCTCCTCTGTTCAACTGGGGTGCTTAAGTCAGCCAACAGAGGTCAAGAGAACTGCCTTCTCGATTGTCGACTTCTTCACGAGTTCTTTTTCAGACTGGAAGAGGCCGTAGAGAAATTATGTTTGTATGACTCTTTCTTGCTTTACTCTAGTTACTCTTTGATTGAACTTCCTGCTAGACATCTATTTGTCACGGCTTCCAGTTTCATGCGTTGTTACTTTCCTGCGCGATCTGGGCAAATTTCCAAAGACATGACACCAAAGCTTTTACTCTAAGTATTTCTAAAACTAAGGCTTCGTATATTCTACTTTATGAGTAGCATACGACTGTTGGTACATGTTTATTATGCAAGGAATATTTTTTAGTCCCTGGAAATATTTGGTTCACATAATTCTTATCAAATATTTTTAATTGAAATTTGAACGACTAGTCAACTACTTGATTAATATGCCGATATTTAGTGCTTTAATAAGTATTTGTTTCTAAAGATTTCAAATTTTTCTTTGAAATAGTTGGTTCCTGTTTTTTTTTCCTTCGTAAAATATAGTGTTTTAATAGCATTTTATTGCTGCTAAGATTCTATGTTTTGTATGTGTTGGTTGCTGTGACCATAACCTTTTTTTTTCTATACTTTTTAATCAATTTTTTTTAAGAGAAAAATTCATTTTATAATTATATAATAAGATTTCTTGTCAATGACAAAGCAATGCTTTTGAAAATTTTGTGTGATTTTCACAACTCGTACGCAGAAAATGAACAAGAATTTCTTCTTTACAAAATATATTTCAAAAAATTTTAAAACATTTGTTCCCCTTTTTTTAGTATTAGGGTCAATTCAATAAGAGTGTAAACTGGCTAGGATTGGGGAAAAGGGAGTTATGGGTTTAAAAATAACCATATTGAAGGAAAAAACTTCATTTTGTCTGTGTTGTAAAAAAAAGAAAGAAAAAAGTTTTATGTTGTAAAACGGTAATTTTTGTAACCTGAAGGTTTAACAAAAAAAAAAAATACTATAAAAAAAATATTTAAAAATGTTGTCAGAAGGGTTAGGCGGTCACATATTTTAAAATAGGGAAAGAGGACGAGTTTTTAGTAATACTATCATACCTTCTATTATCCGTCTTCATTGGTTTCTGCAAACCATCTTCTGTTGGCGAGCGCTTTCGGACATTGGCCAAGAAGATGGACAATGTCCGAAAGCGCTCGCCAACGGAGGATGGTTTGCAGTAACCAAAGAAGACGGATAATAGAAGGTATGATAGTTCTATATTCATTGGTAGTTATAATAACCCTTTAGATTATTTTTAGTAATAGTTGACGTTGGGGGAGGGGGTCATTTAATACGATTAAATTGTTGGCTATATTTTTACTAAGAGTGTTATAAAAGCATAATATAATATGTAGTGTTTTACTTAACATAATATATAATGTAGGGAATTGTAAGGAAGTGATNTATAAAAGCATAATATAATATATAATGTTTTATATAACATAATATATAATATGGGGAATTGGAGGGGAGTGATGGGACATCAGAATTTCATTCTTTTTATTGGCTTTTATCAATTCTTTCCACACATTTACCTGGATTTAAGGTGGATTCGATTGACTAATCGGTGCTTTATGGAACTTAGCTTTTCTAAACGCTGTCCCATTATTACCTCTTCCACATTTTTTTTTTTAATAGTAAGTACTCATTTCTTCAAGCATGACATTCTTAAATTAATCTGTGAAATATTTTAAAGCACACGTTTATTTAACCTTTCTTCAATAAGTAAATATAAAATTAACATTGCTATATTTCTATTTTGTATGACTAGAATTATCAGCTTTGTGCCTTGCTAAATCACTCTATCACTCTCCACGAAGAGATGACTCTTCTTCTTTCAATTTATCACTTACATAACTCACACGACGTTCCTCTTCACCCTCCTTTTGCATTCTAATCTCACGGCTAATTATTTATCTGTGCGCTTGATTTATTCGCTATCATAGTTATTCCGTCAGGTTGCTCCGCCGTTCTTGTAATTCTAGCTAGCTTTTCCTTTTTGTTCCTCTGTTACATACATTTAAAAAAAAAAAATGAAATGAACATATTCCTTCGTATTTTCCTTAAATTATCAATGAAAAAATAATAAGTTTTAATTAAGAGCCTGACGGAATCAGGTTATCATATACAATTAATGTAGAGGCAGTGAAGTCAAACGAATCTTTAATGTGGGCGATAGTAAATAGCTAATCCAGTCTCGTGCATTTGCATTGAATGGTGAACATATCTGTGTCACCTTGGTGATTCACTGGCCTGCATTCGGCAGAGTATTTGTTTTGTCAACTCCATATGGAAATGGATATGATATGAAAATGAAAGTCGATTGGTGGAAACCATTTCTCTTTCCTTGAAGGGTCTAATCTACTGCCAACCGCGAAAATTATGTGAAGCTGATAAACGACTTTTTAGATATTTCCGAAGGAATATTGCTATTCTTATTGTTCTTAGGTTTTAAAAAAAAACATTTAGTGATATTTTCCAAGGTCGTATATCCTAGACACTAAAGTGCCGGTTTGAAGATTCCGCAAATTCCGCAAGAAAATTCTGAATTATAGGTTTAAAATCAACATAATTGTTTAGCTATTGAAAACTTTTCTTTTTAAATAATAATTTTTTTTCCCCTCATGACAGTAACCCTGCTATAAGGGAGTTTAATCTGTACGTACCATACAAAGATTGAATACAATGTAAATGTATAGTAAATAATAACATTAGTAGATTATAATATACAATTAACAAAAAAAAATTAAGAAAACTATAACTAACAACTAAAGAACAAAAGAACAAGAAAAGAAGAATTGTAACAAAAAAGAATGAATGAAATGAAAAAAAAAGAACTGAAAATAAATTAAAACCGTATATTTATTTAAATATTCAGTCTTGTATAGTTTTTTCTTACTTTTCTTGTTCATATTTTTAATTTATTTTCAGTTCTTTTTTTTTCATTTCATTCATTCTTTTTTGTTACAATTCTTCTTTTCTTGTTCTTTTGTTCTTTAGTTGTTAGTTATAGTTTTCTTAATTTTTTTTTGTTAATTGTATATTATAATCTACTAATGTTATTATTTACTATACATTTACATTGTATTCAATCTTTGTATGGTACGTACAGTTTAAACTCCCTTATAGCAGGGTTACTGTCATGAGGGAAGAAAAACAAACATATACTCATCTCACTCTCTATTAGATTATTATTTTCGTGTTTATTTATTATTAGTTGTTTAGTAGAAAAAATGAAAAATAATAAGTATTATAATAAAATTCAAGCTCTGATGACCACTGGCAGTCGATGGGCACTCTTAAAAAATGAAAATAAATTTAAAAAAAAATTACATTCTTTTAAAAACATCTTTCATTAATAAAATAATAGCTACTTTCAATATTACAGGTTAGAACTAATTTTATTCTAAAACATTGGCGACTATACAGCATTTTCAATATCTTAATTATTATAAGCATTATGAAAAATATATAGAAAAGAATAGGTGCTAANCTATATATATAGAGTTTTGTGTATGTTTTTCGGTGGGCCTAAATTTTTGTATTACGCAACGAAATTTGACAGGTCGCTTTGCGGAACGAAACAAAAGGAGGCGCATCTAACTTCCGCTCATATCTAAGTTAGCGTAATTCTAACAGTGGGGCATTAGTTAATGCCTTCATGGTTCTTTTAAGCTTCTAATCATTGAACATTTGATGTTGGTTCTTACGTTGGGTTTTAATAACCATGGACGCATTGCCGTCAAATTCTTTTCACAACAACAACTTGTTTTTTAGTTAAGAGAGTGTTTGCATTTTTCGTGTGGTCTACTCAAGCCATTCTGAACATTTGCGTCTGATGGTTAACTTTTATGGTGGGCTGGGGATGGCAAACAGCCAAGCGCACAGATCTCTATCATGGTAATATAGGAGTCTGGAGTTCATACATTCAGCCATAAATTAGGAGAGGGCATTGCAATATGGAGGAGTTCATGGCCATTCCTAGGCGCTGAATTGCTCTTTTTGCTAGGGCAAGCAGTCTCCCCAAAGAATTTTTCCAGTTTTGTTAATGGGTATAAAATGATAATGTCTCAAAATAAAAAATAAAAAAAAATGCTTATTCAAAAATAAAATAAAAGTTGTAATCTACCCTAAAAAGTATGCATAGCCATTGTAAATCTAAAGTTTGTCAAACTGGAACTGCATAAACTAAGCAAATTCCTCTGAAAACTAGTTTTTACTTTAATTTTAAATTTAAATTTCAAGTAAACTTTACATCTAGATTTTTTTGGGGGGTAGGGAGGGGAGTTCTGGGTAACGAATATATTATTGCATCATTATTTACTTATTTGCAAAATTATTTGGTTCTAAATAATAATTTGTGCTTAACCGTTAAAATGTTCCTGGTCTGTTTTTTTGTTTTACGGTTGGTAACAGTTGTTATTTTAAATTTCACTGTTAATTCTGACCAGTACTGCTTTAATTTCATTCAGTCGTGATTAGGTTTAGTTTATTAATGGACTTATCCTTACATTTTAGACTGAAATTAAGCATATATCCTTGCGTAAGAATGTATTAATAATAATTCAATAGAGAAGTTCATATATTTTGGGCCTTTTGATTTTTCTTTTTACTTATAACCTATTTTATAAATATTTTGGGGCATTTAAAGAAAAAAATATTTTGTTGTTATTAAATGAAGTTTAGCTATTATGAGGTAGGGTTAACCTGCCCCAAGTACTTATTTTGGGATTTATATGCCGGTTAATAATCAGATTAACCTGAAGCTGACTTCAAATTTGCTTATCTTTAGTTACATTCAATAATAGTTTTTTTAATAAGCCTTTAACGTAATAATTTTATAGAATTTAAATGTCGTAAAATTACACCTGCTATGTTGTATACATTTTCTCAGTGTTGTATCTCTCATTTCTCCACCCCTCCTTCTAATAATTTTCTAAAACCAACTTAAATTATAAAATTTGGTTTATTTTTGTTGAAACAATTTTAGATTTTCCCTAAAATGCTAGTACGCGTACCAGTAACATATAAACGGACCCAAAATTTTCACTATTCCTTCAAGGGGAAGATAAAAATTAATTTTTAGAATATATCCTTTAAGGAAATCAAATTATTCAGGGTGGTATAATTTTGGTGGACGCGACCAAAGAAATAAAAACCACACTCACATATAATTTTAGCGGACCAAATTGTTAGCTTCTCTTAAAGTAGAATCGGTGAAGATATTAAAATTCATTTCCTGAATTCATCAAAGTTTCGACGTTCATTTCCAGAATTCAGTCATCCTGATGAACTATCAAAGTTACCGATTATGATAACCATTGGTTATTTTAATAATCATCAGACCGTGATCTAAGTTCTGTTTTTAACCAAGCGATTGATTTCTTTTTACTTTTACATTGATTTTATACTGCATGGTGTTTTCCGTTGAGTCTGACGACAAAATTATGGTAAATCATGGGGGACATGGTTTCGCCTCCATATAAACCATCTTACAATAGCTCCCTTCACCCTTCACCCTCTCCCCCATTCTTTTGCCGTTTATAGCTCTCGTTGTCTCTCTTATTACTCGACTCTTGGCCGAACTCGGGATATTCCCCAAGTTTTAATCACCCAATTGCGGGCTTCTTTCGCCACGACTACTTGGCATTCCTGTTTAATCTCAAGGCAGCAGTAGCGACTCAGTGGTGAAGTTATAGTAATGAAGCAGTCTCTGACTTCTCCCTAAAGTTGAGTGCTTTTCTACTAAAGGCGAAGTTTTGTATTTGCATTTATTATCGGCATCGCAATGACAAATTACATCTATATCCAACATTTTCTACAAGTAAAGCATTTTGGGGCACTTTTGATGGAGGTTATATATCCTGAGGTTATATATTATCTTATAATTCTAAGATGATTTTAGTTGGAGTTCGGTCGAGGTAGATCCAAAAAAACACAAATTAAAAAAATGTATTTTTTTTTTTTAATGAAGGATTATCTGCCAACGTTTCGGCTTACATTGTAAGCCATCTTCAGGGCTGTAGAAATACAATGTCATGAGAATACAGTAATATTTGAAATTAGTATAATAGAGAATTATAATATAATGTGATATCAAGAGTATGAAAGTAGAAAACTGTGTAAGACAATTAAAAGTTTATGAAAACAATATTGAAAAAAGAACCAATTTGAAAAAAACATGCAAACCAACAACTAATTGACAAGAAACAATTGAAATATCATTAAAGCAGTAATTTGCCACACCTACCTATCATGAAGATGAGAGAGGACGTCCTGTCCTTAAGTTCACATTTCCATGACTGGACATTTTTGAATTTGTTTTGAGTTATGAAATGGAAAGGGGAGTGGGGGTAGCAGGTACAAGGCAGGCGGAAGGTGTAAATGGAAAGCGGCCTGTTGCAAGAGAGGGCAATAAAAGGACAAAGGAAAAAAAGGGAAGGGTATTATTGGGAATAAGTGACTTTGGAACTGAGAAAAATGTTTTGACAGGTTTATTGAGACGGAGGGTTGTTGGTTTTTAAAATGTTAAAAATGTTAGAATAAGTTGAGGAAATTTGTTCTATGTCTGTTCTGTCGTTAACTGGATAGTGTTGTAAGTTGATGTGAACGGTTTCAGACAAAAGACGTTTGTGTTGGTAGGGTTCAGTGGAAAGAATGGTTAAGCTGTCGAAGTCAAATGTGTGTGCTTCATGAAAAACATGTTTGGTGAGGGCAGTTTTTATTAGTTTATTCTTGATGTCATTTTTATGGTTATTAATTCTGCGGGAAATCGGGTTTTTTGTTTGTCCAATGTAAGAAGAACCTTGGCAATGCGGTGTGGAACAGGGAATTTTATAGACGACATTAGTTCTGTTAGGAAGGGGGATGGGGTCTTTGAGGATGGTGTAAATAGATTTTAACTTGTTATTGGTTAATTATCGTATAATAAATTATAATGTCCCATTTTCCCGAAACATCTGTTGGCTAAGTGTGGCCTGAAAATTCTTTGACAGAAAGTAATATATGCCTAATCTTGTATATTGAGAACGTAGTTTGTTGAAGCGATATAGTTTTTATTTGATTACTTTTAAATAAATGTGAAAGTTTCAGTGTGAGATTTGTAACGTATAGAACGAGACTGTTTCCTAATTTTTTTTAAATTATTATTTTACATAGAAATTATTTCACAACGTATACTCTGGTAGGTTGAAGTTGGTATGTTTATAATTTATAGTCTGCTTGAAACCGTATTTACTGAAACCGTAGGTTTTATGAGGAATTATATAATTTCTCTGCCGCTTTTTTTGTTTAATTTTATTATATGTATTATGTATTGCACGTTTTTAATTTAGCGATTGATTTGTCATTAAAGGTACTTGAGGGCATTTTATAACTCCTAATTATTGAGATTTTCGAAACACTTTCAGAGTAAAGGTTACATAATACGTGCAAGAGCTGATAAAACGGATGGGCTTTTGTGTTTGTGTGTGTTGTGTGCCTATACAGTAGAGTACGTGTGTGTAAGGTGCCAGAGGTTGGAATTTATTGTGTATTAATTAAAAAATCTCTTATTTTTAACTAAGGTCACATTTATACAAATATACTCATACATTCAAAGCATGTGCAAGAAGGTAAAGAAACCTAGGTAAAGAAATCTACACAATCATTTGTTTGTTAGCAGAGAATTTGTTGGGATTCGGTCAAGGTTGTGCTGTATATTCGTGTGTGTGTGTGTGTGTTTGTTTGTTTGTTTGTTTGTTTGCGCGCACGCTAGTTTATTTACGCCTTATAACTTGAAAAATGGTGGTATTGACGAACTCATCTTTTACATTTTAAAGGAAAAGTTGGAGTCACGTATTGCTGAACTGGAAGCTGAGCTGGAGGAAGAGAAGAGGTCCACCTTGAGGGAGCGTCGAAACACCGCCAGGTTCCAGGCCCTTCTTGAAGAGGTCGGTACATATAAGTTATTGTTATAAATAAATTAATATACATGCACTTATAAATCACTCTGCACTTGTATGTGACTATAATTTATACATAATTTTAGTAATAGTTATTTTTAGCTTGTCAGGATGAAATATGTCTTTTTTTTTCAAATGGAGAGTTTTTTGACAGTAGATATTATTTTTAGATGATTTTAGTTGGGGTTCGGTCAAGGTAGATTAAAAAAAAAAAATTTAACAAAAGTGTATTTAAAAAAAAAATTATCTGCCAACGTTTCGGTTTACATTGTAAGCCACCTTCAGGGCTGCCTATCATGAAGACGAGAGAGGACTTCCTGTCCTTAAGTCATGGAAATGTGAACTTAGGGACAGGACGTCTTCTCTCGTCTTCATGATAGGCAGCCCTGAAGATGGCTTACAATGTTAGCCGAAACGTTGGCAGATAATCCTTTATTAAAAAATACATTTTTTTTTAAATTTGGGTTTTTTGGATCTTCCTTGACCGAACCCCAACTAAAATCATCTAAGAATTGTCTTTTTTGTTATCTGATTTTTCAGAAAGACTATTTTCTGCTTTAATTACCACAAACAATAATTCTTAATAGAGGTATTGTATTTCTGCAAAATATCAGCTGTACTGAAAATTATAGTTTTTCTGAACCCATGATATGTTTTACCAACAACAGGTACACTCCTGCAGTGTGTACAAAGGTACACTTATGTATTTTTGCACTTGTTGGGGACTAATAATTAAAAAAGATTCTTAAGATTTTTTTTGAAACCGCTGAAATACATTAGGCGTATTTTAAAACAGGCTTTAATTGAATTTGAAGATGCTTCAAAGGCACATTTTGTAAGATATTGAACTTTCTGAACTATCCTCTGTTTTAGTTTTCAAATAGAGCTTCACTATTATATTATTTACAAAGGGCAAAAGACTTATTGAAAAATTTAATTTTAATGATAGGGAAAAGCAAACATTAATGAACGAAGTTGTATTTTTTACCTTTTGTAGGTCATAATTTTAGAAATGCAAATTGCATTTAGGTATACCCATTTTTTTTTGGAAACACTCTACAAGTCCTGCTGTTCAAAGTTCAAAGAAATTCAAAAAATAAAATACCCTTGGTGAAAATGTCTCTATAATTTTGGAGGATATATGTTCTCTGGTTAACAGAAATATTATAATATATTAGAAATCTACTATTGTTTTAGCCTAATATTGTGATATTTACGCTTTCCAAAAAACAGCGCGTTACAAATTTAATCTAAAGTTAGTGTACTTAAACTGAAGCAATTTCCCATGATTTACTTAACATACTTATTTTATTTATCTAAATGGGAAAATGGTAAGGTATATAAATCTAATTGTCGATTGAGACTTAGCAGATATAATATAAATAATTCACAACTTTTATTTGGTGGAGCTTCATGTATCAATTATACATAGAACTTGTTTTGAATGTGGTAATTTACTTTATTAATAAAAGTATTCTACTGCTGCTTTTCCATATTTTTGACAACTTTCACTATTGATTTGTGTATTTGTTACTCTGGATATAACACTTGGTTTGGAGAATATGTTGTAATTATCACCTCACTCTGGAATGAAAACTTCTAAATGATAACTGGTAAGTTGAAAGCTTTAGTCATTGAACTTATGCAAATTTCTTATTTAAATATAAAGTGCCCCGCCATTTTCATTAATTGTTCTAATTCTGGCTATAGCCTCTCCCAAATCCCTCCTCCGTGTAGGACTGAGGGGGGGTGGATAATAGGGGTTGGAGCTTATCCCGGGCTCTTCAGTAGGGGGTATCCCCCGGATCTGGGAGAATGCCCTCCTTTTCCTGGGAGAATCCTCAATCTCACTGACACGTGCCTCTCTTTCGCCAGTACTTCCAGATTGGATTGGCTTCTCCACAGAATATAGGTGACAGGGCTTCTTCCAAGCTACTTACTTTCTTTTCACTATCACTTCCATCTTATCAGTTTGCCCATAATTTCATTCAGTTATATATTTATATTTTTTTAAATTCAATATTCCTAGAGAACAGAATTGTTATCAATCTTCGCTTAATGAAATCAAAGTATTTAACGATGAAATTTTGACATCAGTGAACAAAATTCAATTCTTCACCTATGCTACTTAGGGAGAGCCTGCTAACGGCTGAAATTAATTAAAGAATATCTTGAAGAAAATCTACTGAAAAATAAATTCATTGGCTTAAAAAAAAAGAAAAAAAAAAGGGTTTAGTTAATCAATGACCAATATTCGATAAATTCAGTACATATGGTTATCGTCCGACATAATTTTATAGTAAGCCTCAATATATATATAT
>KZ808597.1:121894-132240 GCA_000696205.2 Oncopeltus fasciatus | reverse complement strand
TAATTATATACCACCTGGATTTTAAAAATCTCTCTTTTACAACTCTCATTCTCTTTTCAGCCCTGAAGAAGCCATCACATGATGTGCGAAAGCTCGGCAAATAACACCAATTTGACACGGTCCAACCCGGAAGAAGAAACGGTAAATACTTCTGACGACCGTCGAAGCCTACGTGAATAAATATTGTAATTTGTTGTGGTATTTAATCCCATAATCCCATATTAATTTTATGCAATAAATTGAAGGGAATAGAATTTAAAAAAAAATCTTGCTACCTCAGAGGGGACTCGAACCCGGATCTCCTGCTTACCACCGAGAATAGCTCGATGGGTCAATTCGTAAACATGCCAGCCCGATAAGCAGGAGATCAGGGTTCGAGTCCCGTCTGAGGTAGTAAAATTTTTTAAATCCCCTTGCATAAAATGAATGTGGGATTAAATACTATAACAAATACAGTATCTAAATTTACAATAATTACTTCGTTCTCTCCCACAAAGTTTATTAATGAAGTAGCTCGAGAGCTGAAGAAGAGCCATCCCCAAAAATGCTCTTAAGAAAGGAGTTCACACATATTTCCATTGAGTTGTAACTCAGTGTATACACTTTGAGCTACTGAGAGTTTAACTTTTTAAGAGCTCCTGAGGATAGTTCTTAGTAGTCGAAAGTACTATAGTAAAAATAAACTTTGTGGAAGAAAATTTACTTTTTTTTTAATTATACACAAATTCAAAAATTAGTAATTTTCACGGAATAGGAATTAAATAATACTTGTGAGGCATCACATTATTTTTTGAGATGTCAACTTGTTAGCCGATAGGTCAATCCGGTTTACTTAGAATTCCACGTCATCAGAAACCAATAATAGGTATTTGAATTATAAGTAATATTAGTCTCTTCAGAGAGTAAATTATTAGACATTAATTTCGGAATATGTAAGAAATATCAATTTATAATCCATAAACAAATTAGAGACAATTATTATATCCCGTGCTTTTGCTTTTATAGTGAGCTTCTTGTTATTTTACGTAAATAAATATCTATTTAACAATGTATCTTGGACATAACTCCAAGAATATTAATGCCTATTACCTAGAAATGTAAGATTATTTTTTTCGGTTGGTTTTACAGTCATTGTAGCTCTAGTCGCTTGTCGATTACGTGATTTTATTTTATTTTTTATTTTTTTCCAAAAGGTCCGTTAACTTGATTTTCTATATGGGTTTACTCCCTTAGATATTTCTCACTTTCGAGCTGACGGATCTCATCAGGGGGATAATGGACGTTTTACCAAATTCCCAGGGCAGTTTTAAAACTCCATGGTACACTAGAGCAACGATCCTGGTAAGGAACTTTAGAACTAATATTTAGAAATACTATTGTTATGCACGTGTGCTAGCCACTGCCACTTTTTTTTCTTCTCGTAACAGACTTGATGATTGTAAAAATTAACCTTCTATTCCCTCAGTTCTCTTGGAAACCTGGCCCTGAAAACGGCAAACATTGTTAGTGTTCTCATAACTTATATTCTCCGTCTTCATTAGTTTCTGTACACCATCTCCCCCAGAAACTAATGAAGACGGAGAATATAAGGTATGAGAGTTCTATATTCATTGGTGGTAGAAATAATAATAACCCTTTAGATTATTGTTAGTGTTCCTCGGCACCTCGACACGAGTACAGAAGTATTCTATATCGCAAAACTGTGCATTCATCTCGTATTCGCGACAGATTTAAATTCAAGGCATTGCTTATTTTTGAAATTTATTTTTTTATTTAGGGTTATTCAATAATAAATGTTTATTTTTGTATTATGAATGGAATTGACTCTCTCGGATTGAAATTCATTGATGTTTCTAAATATTTATGGCTGAGGTAGGAGGGATCCTTGAAATAAAGAACAATATTTATACTTGCCGTTTCTTTAGGATGATTTATAATACCCACAGAGTAAATATAAATAAGTTGTTATTTTAATGAACTGGGGCGAAGCTATACAATTATAAGGGATAAAAAAAACTGTTAAACTTCGCTCGGTGATAATGGTATTTATTTAATAAAGCTGAGCGCTTTCGAGATTAAATATCTCATCTTCAGAGCCCAGGAATCTTTTAAACGAGAGTCTAGTAATGAACTCAAGTAGTGTCCATTACTGGACTCTGAGAATGAGACATTAAGTCTCGATAGCGCTCAGCTTTAATAAATACATATCATTATCACCGAGCGAAGTTTTTCAGTTTATTTTATCCCTTATAATTGTATAGCTTCGCCCCAGTTCATTAAAAAATATTTTAAAAAACCACTATAAGCGTCAGTAAACATAGAACCTATATTATTTAGAGTAAATGTCAACACATCTTCTAGTAAGTGCCTTATTGGGAATTAATGTTAGCTGACTGGTTTAAATGGAGATAATACTCAAATAAAGGACTAACTCTTGGTTCGATGTTGGTTACTTGTAACCTTCCAAGGAAACTTTTTAAGACCTTTTTTCCCCCCAAGTCCTTCCAGAAGGTGACTTAGTTATTACTAATGTATAAGGTGTTTATACCAGAGATAGTATCTCTGGAGATTATAGATAGTCATCTCCGGTCCAGAACAATTTTGTCTACTCAACCGGCGATTCATTTACCACCCGTTTGACTTATTTGGTTGGAGTCCTTGAGGGAAATTTTTACCTCTGAGGAAGTAGCGAACCTGGCTATATCTACCCTTTTTCAAAATTGACAAAATGTGAAATTGTCTCGTTTAATCAAACAATTATTGAGAGGGAATAGAAAATAAAAAACTATCGTTTAATTTTCTTGGCGAACTAATCATGCTACTCCCTCGTGCGCTTGGACATTATATCACGTGCTTTTTGTTCTTCCACTGACTGTCTAAATTCATTTGTGTTTTTCTCTTAATATCCCGTCGCAATGTTTCATTATTATAATTAAGAAACATTTGAGTAATCCAGCATCGCCATAAAGTGGCACCAGCTTACGTGTCCCTGTTGTAACATAATCTACCCTCTTGAAGGTCGGTTACACCCGGGGCTAAGTCATCGTTTAAGGAGGTAAACAGTAAGAGGCTGATTTCCTGGCGAGGAAGAGGTTGTGGTAGGGGGTTGCCAGGGCCACCACCGACCATTCAGCCGGTCGATTCCCTCAGCATCAGCTGTTTCCTCACTCTCTCTTTCTCTCTCTCTCCATTCACTCACTCAGACACACACACACACACACACAGACACCCGCACCCTCCTCTCGTATTGATCTGGCCCCTGCCGCTCTAGGGATGGCCACACGTTTAGGAGAGGCTGGTCCAATGTGGGAGTGGGGGGGGGGGTCCATGCAGTCACAACAAAGCCTCAGGCGGATTCTCACTGGATGCACCCCCCCTCTAATTCGTACAGATGAGAGGGATATCATTCCCTTCGTTGTAGCGTACGAAATTGTTTTCATTTCGCTGCCTCACATCCTCCGTTCCTGACCTTTATCAAATGCAATTCCTTTCTGTATTCCACTAAGATGATTGATTATATATATATATATATATATATATATGTATGTATGTATGTATGTATGTATGTATNATATATATTGAATTTAATAACCATAAAAACAATTAAATGAATAAGATCTAACAAAACTTACATACTGATGGCAGCAGGCATGAGAAGAAGGAAATAAAACAGGGTCTTAATGCGTTTAAACATTCAAGAGTTAGGTTATAATATTGTTTGACTACAATTTTTACCGGTACTCAGCATCATTTATTCATAAAAATAATACTGATCTCATCAGTGTTGAGTATTTCATTTAGAGCTAGCTGACATCTGAACCTATTGGAATGGCAATAACATCAATTGCACATTTTTTCTTTATTCAACTTTAATTTTTAGATTGCAATATTTAGTACCTAAGAATACTATAATTATTAATTTTAGTTAGGTAAATATTTCTAAAATGCTACTCCCAATTCAATAATTCTTTCCATAGTCAACATAATTTTCACCAATTATTTTAAGCCTTCCGAGGGATGCACTCAAGGAAGTATCAGCCAAATTGTCAACATTTAAAATCGAAACTGGATGACAGCCGATGGAGGGGGCTATATGATATCCATTATGAATTTAATAATATTCATATTTAGCAAAATTAATGCTTTATTATCCAGTGATATTAGAACAATTAGAGGGAAGGTATTCTAATTTACTCATTACAAACCACCTAATCTTTCTGGTCTATTAACAGTTATTAGGAGAGCGACAGTTTCAGGCAGTAATTCAGCTATCCGGGGTGATTAGTGATTATAAGGGCAATTATCTAAGGGAGCTAGTCACAGCTTCACCGGTACTACCACACCTCAATGATAGAACGATTATTTAAGTAATACAATATATTGATCAATATAATTTAGTAAATAACTTTCAATTGTAAGTCAGAAGAGAAATATGTAAAAATACCCCAAAAGAATCACTTCGGAATTTCTACACATGGGAAGAAGCGGACTGTTTCAGGGCAACTTAGCCTAGCCCTTGTTATCAATAACTGCCGCTTGATAAAAAAACTAATCATTTATATACTTAATCTAAATTTCTTTTTTTAAATATTTAATTTCTATAAAACTATTGAACCCAATAATACCTTCTCTTTCCCAAGTAGTGTTGACAGCACAAAACGTTTGATCAAACTGAAGGGCATGGGCGGTGGCCGTTTTACTTTGTACGTCATATCCCAAAGTTTAACCACAATGACGTCACGTCGAACATTTAAGAAATTCATCTTAGGGACTCCTCAATGACCTTCTAAACTCTATTCTTCCAGCCTTTCAAACGACATATATATATATATAAGATTGGCATTTAATATTCCTCATCGAATCGGTGCCCATTCAGCAGTAAAAATACTTGCGAAAAGAGAAATTATTAAGGCTTAAGAGTCACTTAAAAGATGCACACAATTTTTTTCACCGTAAAAATCAATGGGAGGGATACCACCGGCTCCTTCCTATAAATAATTTTTTTAGGTGGAAAGTGCAGATCATTAGAAGAGCAAGTTAAAATGCTGGGCAACATCAAAGACGTCACAAAATAAATGACAGTTTCAGAGCCTGATGCATTAGGACTTATCTTTATCTCTTTGTGCCAGAACATACGTATTTGTCTGTAACTGTTCTTTAACCTGAAAGTCATTTTAATAACAGTCGATAAGATTTGAATGTTGGAGTTCTGTTATGTGAAAAACTATTCTTCCTAATTACATGTTTGTAAGACGTTAACTTTGGTTCAGAAATACTTCAATATCAGTTGCGTTGAATAATATTCATCGTTTAACATTATTATTTTTCTTTAATTCGATTATTTTGGTGCCGGCTCTTAATAGCAACTAGTGCTCCACATCATGATAAGAAACTTTATCTCTTTATTAATATTTTTGGTAATAAATGAATTATTTTGTAATGCACAGAGTATTCGAGGTTTATCTACTCAAAGTAAGTACCTATTTATGTTTACTATGCTGATACGAATATTTTTCTGTTGACTTTTTATATTAAGGTGACATTGTCAGATATCAATGATTTTCCATTTTTGTTTTTGTTAATTAGGCTTTTACTATTGTTCTTCTGTGAATAATAATTAATTATTATGGGCAAGTGTCTGTGTGGTGTCATGGGGACTTTGTCTTAATTGTTTCTTTAGGCTTCTAGGTATGAAATAGTTTTGTTGAGGTTTATAAAAGTCTTGGAGTAAGCTGGTGAAAATGGTTAGGTCTTGTAGGAGCGCCTCATTGTTGAGAGTTTGACTAGAAAGGTCTTTTTGAGGTTATGTGATTTAAATTTTTCTGGTTTTATATTTGTGTTGGCAAGGGTTTATTATTATTGAACTAGTAGTCATTAGCATTGACAGGGCCAGGTCAAGTGTGTCAGGATTTCTTGTTCTGAGTGGTGAGCCTACTAGTTCTCTTAAACCTTTATTAAGACTCGAAGGGCGATATTTCTGATACTGCAGTTTTTTTACTGCAATGAACACACTAAAATCAAGTGACAAGAACTTAACGGACGCCACGGACTCTTAATAGCCTTATAAATAGGCACTCACACCTTACAATAGAAAATAAACTGACCATCTACAAGACCATATTACGACCAATCTGGACCTATGGTGCAGAACTGGGGGTGCCGCTAAGCCTTCAAATATTCAACGAATACAATCCTTTCAGTCCAAAATTCTCAGAATAATTGCTAACACTCCATATTATGTGTCTCTACCCTTCATCACGACTTTAATATTCCTTTTGTCAAAGACCTTATATCCACCCTCTTCAAGCTCTTCCATAGTAAACTCCAATTTCATCCTAATCCATATGCCCAATCCCTGTCATCGGACTCCAATCCTTCCTGGCGATTAAAACTGAGATGGCCTCGCGACCTTCTGGGTCTTAATGCCTAAACTTAAGGGGAGTGGGGTCGATGGGCCCCTTCTCCCTGCACAGTGACCATTTATTTGTTGTATTTTTTTCTTTTATTTTTTTTTCATTTTATTTTTAAGTTTTGTTTTTTTTAAATAAATTGTTTGTTGATTAATTTTAGCGAAAGGAAAGTAGCTATTGTGGTTGTTATCATGAGATGTTTTGTCGATATTCACGTGAGGTACATGTGTGAGTATGTGTGTGCCCGTCTGTGTGTCAAAGCTTTAGAGGTCACATTTTTCAGTTTTTCTTTATGAATATATATATGGCGCCTTTTAGCTTTTAAATGCCTCTCCCTCTGAAAGGGTAAGTGCGCCTGAAAAACACCAACACAGGTTTTTTTTTTTATGAGTATCACAGAGAAAATGAACAAATAGAATAGGAGTTTATGAGCTGAAAATTTTTAATTTTATGGTCTGGAAGTCAAAGGACAGCTTCAATTGTCCATTCTGCTGATTAGATCAAATTTTGTGTTGATAACGTTTTCTGATGGGCGAAGAGTAGTTTAACTAGATCTTGTCTTATTTTTACAATTACTCCAATGTTCATATTAATTTTGAGAATACATTTCGATGTATATTAATAAGTTTAATGCATATTTTAAAATACCTGAATTGGAGTTTTCAAGTCGATATGTCACACGATAGTGAAGCGTCTCTGGTCGTCGGACATTGGACAAAAAAACTGAAGTGGAGGCAGGGAAGTACCGTATGAGGGAGCAGGTGCACTTCTCCAGAGCTGGAGGGGGAAGGGATCGTGTGTGATCGAACCCGTACTGGGCCTGGATTTGTCTGAGAGTATGTTGTACGTACTGTTCAGTCCTGGAGCAGAAGATGTTCTTGGCTCTTCAGAGCAGATTATAGTGGGGCGTTAGTAAGTTTCAGTAGGGGAATCAAGCTATTCCCTTTCGTGCCGCGACTATTGAAAAAATTTAGCATACATTCACTGATCCTATGTAGATATCAATCCAATGTCGATTTGAGGAGCTAAAATATGATCTGTTAGAGATTTTATATATATATANACAAGATGTTAAGTAACAGACTGTAATAAATAAAGATTTATTAAAAAAAAAAAAAAAGTTATGTTATCACTAACTCAGAAGCAGCCTCTTTTTTTACTCATAGTATGACAAAAATCCCTATGAATAGGTTAAATATCTACAATGAATTTAGGTATAATAGACTAAAATTTTGTTGAGGGACTGTGCAGTTTGGGCCCAAAGTGTTGTATGGACGGGCGCAGGGATTTCAACGAAGATGTTGTGTCATGATCAGGGTTACTGGTTATGTTCTGAAGTTATTTGTAATGTTTTAGCTGATTCAAATGTTTTCATTAGTTGTGGCTTTAGTTTCAGTGGTGTTTTACCTTATGTATGTGAGGATTTTATTTGTCATAGTACTAAAATCTTCTTAATTAAAATTTAGATTTGAATAATTGATCTTTAATTAATTATGATTGATAAAAGGCTCATTACTTCATTGGTTAAAAAATAATGGGAAATTTTTCCCAATGATATGGAGATAAAGTAGGGACTTATTAAAATTGTATTTTTGATACTTAAATAATAGATTAGATAATTTCTTATGTTTATTGTGCGTGGATATATTTGTTGATGAATTTCTCGTGAAAGGAGTACTTGGTTTGAAAAAAAAAAGTTTAACATATATTTTTTTAAATCGAAATATATTATTATATTCATGTTATTAGTCACTTGAAGATAAACTCTGAACCTCAGTTTTGGGTGTGTGTGGACGCGGGCGTACACACATATTTACACATGTTCATGCATTTGTATGTATACACTATGTTAATATGTATATGAGTCCAGAATATTGTCCAAACAAAACCTATTTTCCTTATTCTTGATGTTTTTATATAATAGCTTTCTATCCTTAGAAATCGATATAAATAATATAATCTTCTTGGTGGAAGTATGTAACAGATCATTTTTTGAATAATATAAACTTTGTTAATTTTTATAACTTAAAAACCATTTTTAAGATTAAATAAACTTATTAATTTATAAGAAGAAATCTATTCATATATAATTTTAGCCATTAAGATTATTTTAATTTTTTAGGACTGTCTTTATATAATCCAATGAGTGATTTTACTTGCCTTGATGGGTCTGTGACAATACCTTTTTCTTATGTTAATGATGACTACTGTGATTGTGCGGATGGAACTGATGAACCTGGTACTGCAGCTTGTCCCCAAGGAATTTTTCATTGTTCTAATAAAGGATACATTCCAAAAAACATTCCATCTGGTTTTGTTAATGATGGATTTTGTGGTAGGTGAATCAGTTCAGCGTTATAACTAATATTTATTTGTTCATAATTTTTTTTCCCTTTTGCTTGAACTCTAGCATTTTAAATTATTTTTACTTAAATCTGTAATCCTGAATTTCATAATAACAATTATTTAAATCATTGAGTTCTAATTTAGCAGTCTGCAGGGTGTTTCAATTTAAGCAGGATGAAATTTTTTTTCATTGCCAAATACATGTATTTAGTGTAAGGGAAAAAGATTACAGGAATTATTCTGTTGCTATTATTTCTAGTACTTTAAATGATCAGTTAATGATTATAATTGGATTTTCCAGATCTAACTTATCTTAAATGAAAAACAGTAAATATGTAATATTTACAAATTTTGAAGCAGATTATTAGTTATGCTACCTAACCTCTCAGTAGTGTTTTATGATTCTGGGGGCAGGCAATGCAAAAAGCCATTTAATATAATGCCTGCCCATTATATTTTTATTATAATAGGCTCTCATTTCTTGAAGTGTTATAATGTGGTAAAAAATAATTTTATATTGTAATTGACTCATTGATATTTTATTTATTTTTTAAATGTTTAAATAGATTGCTGTGATGCTTCTGATGAGTATAATAATAACAATTGCTCTGATACATGTGAAGAATTGGGCTATGAAGCTAAACGTCTTGCTGAAAAGATATCTCAAATGTTCGTTGAAGGCAGTCGTATAAGAACTCAGATGATAGCATCTGCAAAAAAAGTTTTAGAAAGCAAGCAGGTATTGATTTATATTAATGAGGTTTTTCAATACCTCAAATGTCTTTGTTCTTTATTAAACTTATATGACTTTTGGCATGTCCTATTAGAAATCATTGTTATTTCTAACTATATATGAAATATTTCTATTTCTATTGAAAATCGAACAAATTTTCATTTTTCATATTTATGCCCTCATTGTCATAAGTGTTCAGCAGTTACAAACTTCAGACAAATTAGTTTTCAGTTTACGACAAAAAGTCGTATGGTTTTGTTATTTCATAGTTAATAAATTTTAAACTTTACTGTTTAAGGCTAACATAATGTAAGACTGTTATGTTTATTTTATCTCTGCCTCTAAAGTTTAGTAGATATCTTGAGTCCAAATGACTTGCAGCAGTGGCCTATTCTACTAATAATTTTATTAAACCATTAAGTATTAATGATCAAGAAAGCTCAAGTTTTATACCCAATATGTGTTCTTTAATATTGTATTTATTTTTATAATGGTTATAAATAATAACTATTTAATCTAAAAATTAATCCATAGAGCATAAGATTGTTCTTCCCATGCAGCATTCATTTAAGAGGGGAGGAGTTATGTATCGTCTTTTTCCTTATTATTTATTTAAGATTAATTCTGTCTTATGTTGTAATGATTGTTCCTAGAATTCCTTAAACCTCTCACTTCTTCCACCTTCTAGCTTGAGGTTTAACAGGTTTCCCATTCACCCATCACATACACAATCTCTTTTATAGTTGTCTAATCAACTAAAAAAGTTCAAATAAGAAATGAAGTTCAAATTTTACCAGTGTAAATCAATATGTACTATTGAAGTATAATTTAAAAAAAATTCAAACAAGAAAAGAAGT
>KZ808597.1:70900-81398 GCA_000696205.2 Oncopeltus fasciatus | reverse complement strand
GATGTGCTGGATTGTTAGGTGAACTTGGCAGGTATTACACTTAGGCGGCAGATCTTTGTTAATTAGGTGTATATGAGTAAGGTTCGTGTGACCTATCCGCATACGGGTCAGTATTACCTCTTCTCTTCTATTCCCACGGATGGAGGTGTTCCATTCTTTTGTGGTGTTTTTTATACTCCGCAGTTTGTTGTGTGCTGGTTCTAGCAAGAAGGATAGAGAGTCTTTTAGTCAGTTTAATTAGTTCAGTTATTTGCAGACGTTAACAGTCAGTTAAGTAACATCTAACAATTGAGTTACTTGTATGTGAGTATATTCCTATGCAAAATTCAACTAAAAATTAGTAATTTAGAATAATTGCATGGAACACTTTACAGAATTGAAAACCTAAAAATTCCTATAAATTGTTTGAATTTATTTATTATGTGAAAATCCTTAATTCAAGGTAACCAAAATTTAAAATTTGTATTCAAATATTGTGCTATAGTGCTTATTTCTAAAGCCAAATTGGTGATTAGGAACAAGGTTCATGGAGTCGAGGTTGGGTATAATTCTCAGGAAGAGGATCTTCTCGAACATTTTGGACATTATGGGGAGGAGGCTGATGGGACGGTAAGAGGAAGGAAGGTTTAGTGGTTTACTGGGTTTAGGAAAGAGGATGATGTTGGAGAGTTTCCAGAGAAGAGGGAAGTATGCGGTGCGGAGAATGCTATTGTAAAGGTAGGTTATAAAGAGGATTGCTTTTTTAGGGAGTTGTCGTAAGATACGAGTGGTAATAAGATCATGGCCTGGGGATTTGCGTCTAGGTAATTTGGAAATGAGGTATTTGACTTCGGAGGGACTAAAACTTACTAACACTATTTTTCCATAACCTACCAGACCAACCAATAAAGATTCTAGGCAAAATTTCTCCCCCTACAAATAGTTTCTAGCTGAGATAGCTAATCATGTTGTCGATTCAAGAGACACATTCATAAGGTTTCGCCTTTCAAAGTCGCATACATCGTAGTATTGGACAGAAATGTTTCTACAAGACAACTGTCAAATGATAATTAAAACAAGATAATTACAAACCAAATATGACTTATTACGCAAAGATAAGGCACTATGATCCTATACTAATAATGAAAAAGACTATTGCCCTTATACAGTGTAACATCAGCTCACAATCACGATATAATCCTCGCCGGCAACTCTCAAATTGAAGGAATTGCGATGTATCACCTCTAATACTAGGACAACAAACTAACTAACTACACCAAGGATATTTCTTATTATTGCCTTCGAAGATTGTCGAGCACTTTTATTTCTATGGGTATATGGGCAATTAAATTAAGGACATTTATTTATTTATTTTATTTTTAATTCCGCAGTGTGCATTATTTNGTGTGTGTGTGTGTGTGTGTGTGTGTGTGTGTGTGTGTGTGTGTGTGTGTGTGTGTGTGTGTGTGTGTGTGTTTAGTATTTCCTTGTCGAATTCGTCAAAGGGAAAAAACAAATCTACGTTATTATGCTCATCCATCAGAAAAGGATTCAAACGGATCCAAGTAGCTTAGCCGAGCCACCTTTCGACCAAGTCTTTTAGTGAAAAGCCGGTAGTCTTGAGAGGTAATGTATTCACGCGCAAATATACCTGTATGCATTTTAGCAAAAGTATTTATGGTATATGTAGTCTGTTCATCGTTTGTTCTTTCTGTTGGCTATGTAATAGGTTCGTAGTGCTCTGTATGTCCGTGAGGTTATGTCTGTTGTGGTATAAATGGTTTGAGCTATTGAAGAAACGTTTGTTCAGTTTGTATGAACGGTCATACAAACTTTGACATATGGATTTGTTCTTATCTTCTTCTGAGTTTCCGCCCTGTTTGTCCTATCGAAGTCCGTTAGCACATGTATATTTTATTGTATGATATAATGTATTTACATATTTATTTTATGCAGTCATCATTTAGTCATCCCAGAGCAGGAGACCCTCTCCCTTTATCAACATCGTTGTTCTGAATAAGGCCTGCAATTAGGCCGAGACGTTGTTAATGATAAAAAACAATTTTAGTTAGCAAATTAGTTTTTATTTCTTTAAATTTCAAGACTGAATACCCGACCAATCTTATTTATTTTATATGATTATTGTTTATTTAAAGAGGGTGCGTGTATGCATGTAATTTATTAAAGAATAAATACACATAAAGTTTAATTGTATATTTATTAAATAAATAAGACAGGCTCGGGCTGACGATCTCACACCGAGTCCTATTATAATTTTTTCCTGAATTGTTAACTGAATCTTAGTATTGTTATAAGAAAATAATAAAAAAATTTATCCGTCTTGTAACATTTTCAGAAAATTTGCTGAACGTTAGGTAACTAACTGGATCATTATTTACATGGATGGTTAAATTTCATAGAATTCACAATAATAGGATTTAATCTATTTGGGAAAATATCATATTCTATGAAAATTGGAATAACATTTACCTATATATTAGAAAGAATCGCGTTGTAGTGATACGGTGAAAATATGGGAATGATTATACTGATGGGTATTATTCAAAAATATTTTTTTAAAAAATATTCCATAAAATTTAATTATGTCGTTTTTCTTGGAACGGAGTCGTTCGGATGGACATTTCATCGATTTTTATTTTTTAAATATAATTGCAACAAATTAGCAATAACTTTCCTAATACAAATGATTTATAAATGTGTTTGGATTTTCAAACTCGTCAATATCAAAATGAACTCTTTATGTTATAATTTTTTACCATGTTCTACATAGGTAGTAACTTCTAAAATAATTTAGCCTTCTTTTATCTAACATCGAATTAGATGTCTGGACTATGACGTGTGTTTTTAATAGGGTTTCAATCATGTGTGTTGAAAATCGAATCTTCTATATTATAAAATTGAAAAAGGCTCATGGAAGGTTGGCCCAAGAGGGTAGTGTTTTTTTTTCTTTACCAAGAGGTATTTATCGCCTGGAAATCTTAGAAAACCAAACTGATATTCTCAGAATGTCTTGTGGCTAAAGAGACAAATAAACTACCAGAATAGAATGATCTACCAATTCAAATGACTTTTGACATATCTCCAAAATCACATAAAAAAATGTTCTTCCCATCTCTGGATCATTCTATTCTGGCTGAAATGCGTAAGGTTAGTAAATAAGCGGAAATTCCTTGTGAATCATAAAGCCTTAATTATCAGGTATGAAACAGGAAGTATAGGTAAATAATTATTACAAAAAAACAGTCCAATTTAAAGTAAATTAAAAGAGGTGCATTTCAAGGACTAACCCTGGGACCACTACTATTTTAATTTTGCTAGTAATCTCACATTATTTTTTTAATTAAAAGATAAGATGAAATTTTGATTATCTAGAAATAAAACATTAAATATTTAAATAATTTGATGATGTATAAAAAATTAAAATTAAACATTTCGAGGCCATGGAAAATTGAAGAGTCCGTTTTTCTGGTCAATGGCTCTTTTTTGCTGAAGACATAAATAAGATAAGAGTAAATCATTGATGGAGAAGTTAGTGCGGTTTACGAACACCACGACTAAGAATTTTTGGCGACTGACTCCCCGAAGTCCAAAATCAACAGCAAGGACTTCTTCTCCATGTGTCCCACTGGGAGTGTGTTTGCAGCTATTGAAGTGTAATCAGTAGTTTTTTGTTTGGAATATGTGGATGGAGAGAAATGTCTTCGCCAGTATCCACTAGGAAACGTAGTCTAGATCGCTTATCATGTACGGTCAGTTGGCTTAATAGCTGCTGCTCCTTACGTCCCTCCTGCTAGTTTAAAGGTTTTTTCTGACTCCAACGACAGACAGAAGTGTATTTTCGGGCTTTGTCCTTGAGCTGGTTCTGATAAAGGAGACATTTCAGGAGTTGGTATGACTGCAGGGTCGAGGGCGCAATCTGTCACTGTTACCCCATTCACGGCTTTGAAACGAGTCTGGATCTATATTTCAGCAACTCCGTTTGCAAAGGTGAGGGCCTTTGAGGGATTTCTGTGCAAGTATTAGATGCTACAGTATTGCCTTCAGGAATATTTTCAATTTTGGCGATTTTGTCTCACCTTGGCCTATAAAACAAAACGAAAAAGACAAAACTGTCAAACGAAAGTTCGTCAACCACGTTTTTCCGGGCCTTTGCTAACTATTTACCCGACTTGTTGGAAAATTTGCCGAAGAAGCTTAGATGCATATTGATTTTCCAAATACGTGCCATCAAGAAGTTTCAGCCATGTCTATGAATATCCATAGATTTGTTTAAGCCTTTTTTTTAAGTTTGCCGTCTCTACTCATTCTCACCATGTCATAAGGCTTGTCAGAGATTTCAGTTAATACCTCAAAGTCCGAGTTTAATGTCACATTTATTTCTCCATAGTTTTAGTGTTCTTCACTGTTAATATATTTTTTTTTTCCCCAGACGAAACGCCAAGAGCCGTTTTCTTCTTCATACAGTCACAGTCGCAGTCACCATGAGTAATTAATGGAATGGTAGAAGCACCCAATAATGCGTATAAAAAATAAAATCTTCTTTGTAAAACTTTTAAAATGAAACTCTCATAATAGTCAGTATTACTAAAATATATAACAGTAAAAAATAACTTAGACAGAGACAACGAAAATGATGTCTCAAACTAGATGTACTACAACAAGTTTATATATATTTGTGACTCAATTGCTAAATTATTGTTAATAATTTACTGACTGATTTACTGACGATTATAAGTTATCACGTGAGTTTTTGCTGAAAAGTACCCGCCTTCGTGCATGTAGTGTCACTAATAATATTCTCTTTATTCTGAAATTTCCTATTTTAAAGTTAATGTTTGGTAATAATCTCTACGGAACATTCAGTACTTTTCACCGATGTTAAAGTTCCGTAGCTCATTGAGTTTAGAAAATTAAAATTAAAAAGTATCTCACAAAGTAGTGCAGTGCTTGAATAAGATATTAGTTGAAAGAATTAGGAGTTAAGAAAGCACTGTGACTTTGACAAACAGCAAATGTAGTGTAATATCCTGATGGTCAATGGTGAAGGCAGTCACATTACTCTTGAGGAATCAGAGTGCCTTACATGGATTCTTTCATTAAAAGAAGCCATCCTCTCTCCGAGATATATACTTCCAATCCACGTCATCCATAATCCACTCTCATTTAAAGGCCACCCTTGTATCTTATCTCATTCCTTAAAGCAGTTAGATAAATATAAAAAAATTAAGAATCAATCTTATCTTTACTTATGTCAAGAAATCTATGATTATTTGAGAAGNTTAATAAAGTGACTATTATTAATGAAAATTATGTCTAATTTTGTATAAAAATAAAATGTAACTTATAATCCAATGCTAAATTCTACAACATAAAACTTTGAGTATATTTCATTTCACGAAATTAAATTGCGTTAAGATTTAAACAAATTTAAAAAATTTCACAATCAATAAGTAATTCTACAACATAAATTACAACTACTAAAAAAAAAAAAGAATCTAAATGCTCCAGTCAGCTTTCGAAAATAAGATTAATTCGTATTTATTTCTTTATTAGTCTAATAAATTGTAAGTAATAACTAAATCAATAATACTGTTAGTATTATACCGGGTACAGGTATTACTATACCGTATCCAGGTTAGATTGAGTAGGATATGATTCTTCTTTTTTCTCTAATATTTTAGTAAACAAATCTTTTACTAACTCAAGCCTACAGTACTTTGAAACTATCTCTTACCTAGGCTTAAATTTATTATACTTTGTATAATATATTTAATCTGTTTTATCAATATTGTTCATCACGGCTTTTAAGAGTTCGTTCACTTGTCTACATTTCAGCGATTGTAAAACGCTGACAAGATGATTTCCATCCAATCAGCATTAACAGTCGGACAGTGAAACTGGAATTTCAACAATAAATTATCTGAACTATTCCGATCAATTGTATGCGCCTACTTATTTATATTGAGCTATCGGATTTCATGATTAAATACATATATATCTCAAATAGATTAATTTTTCTTCTTAACATGAATTAATGAATATGATTATATAATGTGCTGTGTTGTAATAAATATTATTAGAATTGAAGAAAAGTAATATGCTTTCACCATTATTCTATTCATTGCTGACAATTGAGTTTTCTTTGTCTATAATAAATGCATTGTATAATATTAAATTCATTTTATTCTACATAGATCATTATTTACTTTAACTTCTTTAAGAGAGAGGCACGCACGGTGTTCCAGTTGTTAGTACACAGAACTTCTGTACCAAATCAATGATGTAAATCAAAATTCACAGTACACATTTAGCTTTTTCTTTCTGTGTTTCTGTTCTTAATGACCCAAAAGGATTCCTGGTGCGCTCCTAAGAACCCAGCACTAAGTTACCAATTCTTTATTGAATAGGAAAAAAATCAGACGGTTAGAATGTTGCGCTGACTTTACACCTTGTTCAGTGTGCCGTGGGTCATGAATAAATGCATTCATGACATGTGACTTCCCCCTGTGCCTCTGTGGCCTATAGTAGTACTATTTTTTATTTCTTGATGTAGGTAATTTACATATATCTACCTTAAATAAAATACAGATTCTGTCCATAGTTATGTGCCGTTTCATATTTAAATTTTATTAAATTTAAAAAAAAAACCACAACCACTTTCACAAATTTAAGCTTCAAATAACATATAAAATTTCTTATGTCTCCATATGTACATTGATATATATATATGCATCAGTATGTTTTTGTGTGTGAGCTGATGCACATGATACACATGCACATGTTGATACATATCTGTTTCTATTAATCAATACTTGTTTCGTTAGTTTAGACATTAGTTATGTATGTTATTTAGTTGTGTGTATGAATATATATGAGTGAGTGTGCGTATGCTCAAGTTAGTCATTATACATTAATTGTTCACAAGTCTTGTTATATTTATGTTATTATTTTGCAAGTTTTATTGTCCCGGCGTGTCAAGTAAAATAATAACCATCCTTTGAAATTTATATAAAAATACAAAATATGCCGTATGGTATAAAGAACGATTAATAGACTTTTTTGAAGCTAAAGAGACTAAAGGTCTTTAACAAGGAGACAATCTCAGCCCTTGGTGCTTTTCTGCGTTTATTAATGATATGGAGGCTGTCGTTTCAGGAGATATTCAAATGGAAGAATAAAGATAGTAGAATTAGTCTATGCGGATGACTCTGTATTATTTTCACCGGATTCAAAATGTTTACGAATTATGATTAAAAATATTAGTGGTTATTATGAAAAGTGGAAATAAAGTCAATTGATCACAATCAAAATTAGTTATTTTTCGAAATTTATTTTGAATAAATGATAAATTTGTGTTTAATAAGGAACCAATTGAAATAGGTTTAAGAAAATATAAGTCCATTATCATTTTCGATGATCTCAGGGATCATCCCCGTTATATCTTAGACTGCAGCCGACAGGTCTTATTATTAGTATTAGTATTACTATTATTATTAAGTATTTTTATAAAGTATTATAGATTGATCTCTTAGAATTTGGAACTAAATTTATTAATTTTATGAGCGATATTTTGCTAAAAATATTTACTTCATGTATTCTTTGAATTGTGTCCCGTCCAAACTTCTTGTTACAAGGTAATGAATCCCTTAAAACAATTAAATTATTATCTATCTATATTTCTAGCCGGACTATGCTCAAATGTAATAATTGCAAACATTTTGCTGTAAAAAAAAATATATTGATTGGGGAAAACAAATTTTCAGACATGAATTTTCCATTCACTATCATAATTTTAGTGAATGAGCTTTGCCTATATATTTAAACTAAGTATTTAAATTATAACAATTGTTTGGAGATAGTTTTATATATATATCATCTATCATGCAAAACTTTTAATACGAAAAATACAAAAAAAAACAACAAAAAAACTCTAAACTAAACTAAAATTTGGGCCTTACAAAAATTAATAGGAAATAAAATAGTGAGAATTGTTTTAATTTTTAAATAAAATTTTTGTATTGCGTTAGGAGAGAAAACGCTTGTTTGAAAAAGTATATTTATTTGATGAAATAGTTAGCATACGGATGTTGAGTTTTTAAAAATAAAAAAAAATTTCTGCATTTAAGCTTTTCACATGTGTCCCACTGGGAGTGTGTTTGCAGCTATTGAAGTGTAATNTATTTATTTATTTATTTATAATGTGGACAGATCCACTCAAACAAGCTTCTTAATGGTAATATGATTGAATCAGAAGTACAAAAGAACAAGGACATTCAATCTCACGAGAAGTTTCTTTGAGGAAAGCGACATTACAACATGAGAGTGTAATGGTAAAAAACATTTGCAGAGAGAATACAAAATGTCCTTATTGACTGAGAATATGGATGCCAACCAAGCAATCGGTTCATTTATATCCAGACAAGCATCAAAAGTTCTATAAACTTTTCTTGAGGAATATCCCCGTAGAAGTTTTTATCCAATTTCTCTATTGCAGACTCATTAGTCTCTTTGCTCTACCTAAAGTGAACAAAGATTTAGCACCTAGAGAAACTAAAATATACCCCTGAGGTACACTTTCTCTTATTAATTCACTCTTAAATGTAAAATAATCTTTTATATAAATTGGATTTTCTTCTACTTCTTAAGCTTGTCGGACAGAAATTTTCAGATGGAATATTTTCTAAAGAAAAAAAAACAACAAAAAAACTCTAAACTAAACTAAAATTTGGGCCTTACAAAAATTAATAGGAAATAAAATAGTGAGAATTGTTTTAATTTTTAAATAAAATTTAAAAAAAGAAGACATATTTGAAAAACTCACTAAATGATTAAATGTGTAAGTTTGGTTATCGAACATTTTGAAATAAAATAAAACTTTGATAAGCTACAAATTCTTGTAAGATTTAGAAGGATAATTTCTGTTTACCTGGGAAGTGAGTCCTCATGGCTGTTTACTCATTCAAACGTAAAAAAGGGATTCGTTTCTGTCCTGTGTTATCTCCTTTCCCCGGTCGCCACCAGCCAGCCCCACTGCCCGGCACTGACTAGCAGACGGAACGCCTCCCCACTCGCCGGCACAGACCCGCCTTCATTCCGTGTACGCGTGCTCTTCCTTTTGAGTAGAAGAGCTTTCCAAGTGGCCACGAAGAGCTCATTTGATCAGTTGATGGATTCTGACGTCATTAATCAGTAATTAATCACCAGTGTCGCTAATATCAATTAAAATAAATTCCTACCTAATTAATTATTAAGTGAAATAATTTGTCCCTTATGTGATTTCATTGACAGGTTTTCCGATTGCCTTATTTATATGTTATCTATAAGATTTATAGAATATTTCAAAGCAATTTTTCGTTCATTTGTTAAATTTATATTTGTCATTTTAATATGCACCATAATATTCCACCGATTATACTTTTTATCTAAGGCTTCAATAAAGTGATTAGAATCTGGAGAAGTGAAATGAAGGAGTCTTCTTTAAATATTTGCTATAACCCAATAAATTTATAAAATATTTCTTCTGATCGAAATAACAGAGTTTCATGTTTAGTTTATGGTAGATGACAGCTATAAACTACTTATAAAAATGTAAATTAAAAATTTTATAAATATTATTTAATTTGTGGTATTTAATCCCACGTAATTNCTATAGAAAAAAAAACAACAAAAAAACTCTAAACTAAACTAAAATTTGGGCCTTACAAAAATTAATAGGAAATAAAATAGTGAGAATTGTTTTAATTTTTAAATAAAATTTTTGTATTGCGTTAGGAGAGAAAACGCTTGTTTGAAAAAGTATATTTATTTGATGAAATAGTTAGCATACGGATGTTGAGTTTTTAAAAATAAAAAAAAATTTCTGCATTTAAGCTTTTCATTGTAAACCATTATTATTCTTTATTTATTGTTGAAATCAAATAGTTGGGGGGGTTGAAAAGGAAACCAAAATTTATAATCGAATATCTTCGTTGTTATTTGGGTTAAGAAAAAGTTTATAAAGCATAATAATAGTAAAATTTAAATTTTCTAACGTTTATATTTTGTAACTTTTTATGAAAAACGCATATTAAGGAAGAAATGCACGAATGAAGATAAGATGTGTGACCGTTTCCCCCACTTATCTTCCCAGTGGAATGCTGGGGTAAACTTTCATGGACATACTTTTTACATTCATTGTTCTCTGCGGCTCTTGAATTAAAATTCGTCATTTACTCAAATTCGTATCCGTCACTAATGAAACATATGAAATCTGCTTAGAATATGAGACTCCTGCATGACGAATTTTTTATTAATAATTTTAAAAAATTAAAGTAGAAATTTTGACGAATTTAAACCATTTTCAGTATCTTTATTAGTGTATCATAGGTAAAAATAATTAATCCCACATTCTTCATTTGTTGCACGTGCATGTATGTGATACATTTTATGAACTGAATTTATGTATATATTTAAATTTTTTGAGCAGATAATAAATTATATTATTTATATTTATTGCTAC
>KZ808597.1:39811-56584 GCA_000696205.2 Oncopeltus fasciatus | reverse complement strand
AAAAAAAAAATTATCTGTACATTTTTACACTTAATTTTTTGATGGGGTACATGATAAGAGTCCTTGCTCGTCTATCCCGGGACGTAACCCGTCCTCAGAGAGGAGCCCAGGTTAACCCGCGATAGACTATCCGGCACCCATCTTCTCCTTATCCTAGGATAAGAAGGAGACTAGGCAGGGAGTCAAGGAGGGATTGAGAGGGGGAGAAAAATGCCAGTGCATTCACTCCCTAGGTATTATACTAAACTGACTGGAGTAGGAGGTCCCTTGGCCACCTCCTCTTGAGGCGTCGGGGAGGGTTGTCGGGATGGACGTGGGATGCCAAGGAGAGGACTAGAGGATTATGCTGCGGTCTAACCAACAATTCAGTACTCAAAAATAAAATACCCTTCTTTTAACTATCTCGTTAAACTTGTTCAGTCAGAGCTGGCTTCCTTTATGTAATATTTAAGGTAATATTCATTCACATGGTTAGCACAATTCCTTCCAGCTAAATATTTATAACAAATTGAGCATTTTTTATGACAAAAATATTTGTCTGCAGCTAGTTACCATAATTTTATTATTAATATTTTTTTTAATTGAACTTTCTTCAAAAAACGCTTAGTAAGATGAACATTCGTACCTTTTTAGTGCAGAAAATTTTTTTTTTTTAGCGTTAGTTTAGATGCATGCCCACAAACTTCTTTTAAAAGTGAAATTAATTATAAAGCCCAGTAGGATTGGCGATCAAAATATTTATTTATTTAAAAGATAATAAAAATTATTTAATGAGACGCATTGTATTACATATCTCTCGAAATCATGCAGAATTTCAACGAACTGCAGTTGACACTTGACATCAGTTGAATGTGGAATCAATTCCTTCAACGAATTCAGCGTCGATGAAAGCTATAAAAATTGCTTTCTTTGTTCTTTTTAATTAAGTAAATTGATAAAATTAGGCGAGAAAAATACTAAATGAACGCGTATCGGCCTGACAAAAATAATTTAGATAATGATAGTGGCCGCACAGATTTAGCAATGATTTTTTTTTTTTTTTTTTTTTTTTTTTTTTCCTGTGCAAAGTTATTGAAATTCATGTTTTAAAATGAAAACCAACATTAATTTTGAAGAAATACTATACTTTCTTCTTTACAAAAGTTGTTCAGTTTCGAGATTTACTGTACCACCTTTTGAGCCTAAGAATCTTTCCATTCTTGATTAACTCAACTTTTCGGTTTTATAACTTTTTACGCTTGATTATATATACCGTTATTACCACATTGCATGGACCTCCTTGCACGAAAAATTGCATATCATAAAAGTATTAATATGATTAAACGTATTTTACTGGACTGTTTAGTCAGTCGGCTGGCCATAGATGTCACTTTTAATATCAGGAAAATTGTTTTTTTAATTGAAATGTTTATGCACTTTAATAACCTACATAGTTTTTGTGCCTACCTCATGTTCATTAACGACAAATACTAAATCTTTACATTGATTTATTGTGATGCTGTGATCCACATCATTCTGTTGGCAATTAATGTGAAATCGTGTGACCAATGATTTATCAGTGCAGACAGAATGAATCACATTTAGTTCCAGTGATGATATTACTCATCTTTGATAAAATTTGTAGTATGGGGTGTGACTATATTTTATAAACAAGGTGAAAGGATTTCCTAGTCACCGTTAGTGTTACGATTCGTTCCTAACAGACTCCTAATCTTACAATAAATGAGTAACTGTTTATCAGACCTATGCATTGGAACATGCATATTTCAGTGAAACAGTATTGCTCATTACTTGTGGGTTTTTTTAACAATGAATTTTTTCCAACGATAGATCAAGGTTACTAGAATCAAAATGAATTGAAATTTTAAAAATAAATGGAGGTAAACAAAAGTGGTGTAATATTATATTAATTCAAAAATTATTTTTGATTAAATAAGTTATATAGCTGTACAGAGATAGGCGGGGATCTGGTGTTACCTTTGACTTCTGAGCCAAAAGTGCAATGGTCAAAGCGCACATTAAGCTATTTCTTTCTTTCTGTGCTTCTGTTTTAATGACCCAGGATTACCCAGATTCCTGGTGTGCTCATAGGCAACACCCTGCCTTATTTGGGTACCATTCTTAATCAAATGGGAAAAACTCATAGTGTGCCGTGAGTTGAGAATAAATACATCCTAATATGTTTTTCCCCTAAATGGCCTAATGCGGGTCTAGTATTTTCGAAATTTCTGAATAAAAAAATATCATTGACGCTTATGTTCTTGGAAATTTATGCTTATCTGATAAGGGCAGAGAGGACTTATGAATCAAATAAAATATTGGTTAATATTTATAAGAGTGATGAGCATTACAAACTAACAATATTAACCAACAACTTATTGCGAAATTCTTTGTGATGAATGGAACAGTGGGAGAAAAATCAATAACAGTTTTAATTAGGCCAAAAAGTAAAATTCCAATAATAGAGAAAGAAACGCTAAAACATAAGCAAGATTAGAAATCCATTCAAGATGCATGAATCTTAGATAAATACTCTCCGAATGTAAGAAGTGATAAAATTAAGATAGAATATTGCAAAGCAGACAACTGTAGATATTTACAGCTTCAATGACAATAGAGAACCAACAGGAAAATTGTATCATCATCAAATGTTCGCATCATAAATAAGCCGAAATTGGTACCTTTTTTGTTTTTTGCTTTGCTTTGCTGCTGCCTCTGGTTCCTTTAAAAGGGAGGTTCTTTACATTTTAGATTTCTCTTAAATAAATCAACTTATTCACAAAGATTTTTATTCTTTTTTTTTTTTACATAAGCGCCATTTATGAAAATTTAATTAGTTTCAGAATATCACCTTCGCCTTTTTTTAGTTTCTTAAACTAAACTTAAAAAATTATTATTTAAAACTCTCCTTTAAATATATTTAAATCGAAAATGAATGACATTACTTACATTTTTGCGTAACAGATAGATAAGCATTTGTTTAGGCGATAAACATCTAGGTTATCACGCCCTTTGCGTTACAGATGGAGAACAGCTTAATATTGATATTATAAATTTTGTAAGGTAGTTTGATATGAATGCTAAACAATGTATATAAATTTCATAAAGATGAGTCAAGTGAAAAATTTATTACATACCACATGTAAATTTAGTATTAGAACTAAGAAGTTTGTTTACTGGCTTTAACATTGTTTTTTCCTGGTTTTTATCGATTTTTTTAAAAATAATACATAGTATATTTTCTCAGCTTTGAAATTTTCAACACAAACTTTAATCTGTTTCCCAACCTATTTCGTTTTAATAAAAAAATATGGAAAATGGGTCTTTAAAATCAGTCAACATGTGCCGGCATAGCAGGAGGTACAGTGGGCAAAAAAGTATTGGCACACTAACATTTTTTGTGGTTTCATTTAGAAAAGATTAAAAATTTATTTTTTGAACATTTTTATTTCATAAAAGATTTAGAAAAATACATAATTGAAAAATAAAAATTGAAAATTTACAAAACATAGGGATTAATTCTTTAAAAAATTCACTTTTTCACAGTCAAAAAAGTATTGGCACACTTTTATTATATGTATTAATTTATGATTTATAATGTACTTTAAGCTTTTTTATGAACCACTAATATTTAGTTACCGTACCGTTGGCGTCTATAACAGCCTGAAGCCTTCTTGGCATCGATGAAACAAGATTTTGTGTTACATCTTGTCCAATTTTACGCCATTCCTCAGCCAAAGTTTCTTTCAACACAGCTTTTAAAGAAATTTTATTTTTTCTTACATTCAGGTCCAACAAATACCATAGATGTTCTATCGGATTTATATCCGGAGACTGTGGAGGCGTTTTCAATTGCCTGGGCACGTTGTACAGCATCCATTCTTTTGTTTTATTTGCTGTGTGCTTGGGGTCGTTATCTTGTTGAAACAAAAATGTATCCTTGATCCCCAGCTTTTCGGCACTACTTTTTAAATTATGGCGCAAAATGTCAACATATTTTTCTGCATTCATAATACCGTCAATGAAGGTCAAATTACCTACACCATTCCATGACATGCATCCCCAAACTAGAACACTTCCACCTCCATGTTTTACAGTGGGCCTCACATGTCGCGCTTGAAACTCAGTATTAGGTCTTCGCCAAACGTACTTGCGGCCATCAGAACCGAAAATATTAAATTTGCTTTCGTCTGAAAAAATAACATCTTTCCAGAATTCTAGGTCCTTGTTAACATAAATTTTAGCAAACTCGAGTCTTTTTTTGCGATTTATCTCCGAAATAAAAGGCTTTTTCCTTTGGACTCTGCCATAATAATTATATTTGTGGATGACATTTCTTACCGTCTGTAAACAGAAGGTAGTGTTGGACGTTGATGCGACCTCTTCGGCTATTGAGGCGGCTGATGAAGTGGGGTCTCGCTCAACACGCCGGTGTATGATCCTTTGTTCCCTTTCGTTAAGTTTCGATGGTCGTCCTGAACGAGGCTTGTTTAAAACCGAACCGGTCGTTCGAAACTTTTTTATTATATTTCGAACCGTATTGAAACTAATTTCCAATCTGTTGGCTATTTTTCGGTAACTAAGTCCTTTGGAGTGTAGTTTTATTATTTGATTTTTAAAACTTGTACAAAATTCACCAGTTTTACCCATGTTGATATAGCAAAGGTAGAATAAAGACTGAGTCTTTAGTTGTTTTTGTATTATTGTCAATCCTCTAATCTAATGTACTGAAAGAAAAAGGATTTGTTTGTTTTGATTGGAGCTATGTAATACTAAATGTTTACAAACTGTGCCAATACTTTTTTGACCTTCAAAATTTACTTTGTTATGATTACTTCAAACTCAGCTTTTGAATTCCAACCATTCATTGCTTCAAAAAATCCAATTTTCAAGAGACTCTTTTAAAATGAATAACAGTTATGGAAAAAATTTTAAGCCTATTGAGATTTTCAGAAAAAATGGGGTGTGCCAATACTTTTTTGACCCACTGTATGTTGGAATATGGGAATCGACTAAAACGGCGCTGCGGGTTCAGATCCCTTCTGCGATGGCCTTAATAATCGCTGTGAAAAAAAAAGAAAAAAAAAAGGAAAAATTTCAGGGATTTGGACACCATTCGGCAGACAGTTTAAGATACAGATACGGGATATTTTTTAATGGCGGAAATACTTAAATGATGTGCCTGTCCTTGCATTTAAGTAAATGAATATACATATATAGCTATATGTTAGTTCAATTGTGAGAACATTCTATGAATGCTGTTGCCGTTCAAATATTGAGTTGAGATCCTGATGTGCCTGAGAATGAAGACTGTATTATTTTAGGTCATCTGGCATGAATTTTGAATAATAAGTGAGATTACCTAAGACATGATATCAGAGTTGTTGTGGGTCAACAAAAGAAATGCTGTGTGGGGTCACAGTCGGAGAGTATATTTCATGAGAATAATGAACTAATGACTCTTTTATCTTTTTGTATTTTAGCGATAACAAATGTATGCATGCATAACTTCCTCAACGTTTTATTAATTTATTCGTGCATCGATTTATAATCTCAAATAGTTAATTAGGACCACTGGTGCAACCAATAGATCGTAGTGGCGCTCCCAGGGTTAACATGAAAATAAAAGCTTGTCCAATACCATGATTATTTTGAAAAATATTGTTGGTATTAACACCCCTGACCGTATGATCGCATCCATGTAGTTGTATGAGAGGTATAAAATAAAAATATAAACTTAAAATATATTTATATAAATAAATAACTAAATTATGAATTATCTAGATCGCGCGAGCACACGCAAAGAACATATGTTAATCTAGTATTTAAGGTTTTTACATTTATTATCACCTTTTATTTCAGATGCATTTGTGCAATGTTATAAACCTTTTTTGAGTGTTAAGGTACTAAGTACAAATGAAGCCCTATTCACATATCGAATGAGAAAAACAAAATTATTAGACATGTATCGACAATGTATTTAATATTTATTTACCAAAAGTGAAAAAAAAAACTATTTTCACTGTATAAACTCGAACTGGAACCTATATTTAACCTCACCATTGACATCCAACCTCGTCTATCTTCCCATTCGTTGGGTTGGGGGTAAGGAAAGGCTACCGTTCTTATAATGTTTGCTCTGTTTGTCAGCTGGGTCTGATACAGTTTGAGTTAGAGAGAGCTGTGTACTCTGGTTTGAATCCATCTAGAAAAAGAGCAATATATCTTCGGTTACACAGATCGGTGTACAGAATTATTTCGGTGTTACTACAAAAGCCAAAAATTCTATATCAAAGCTAGAATATGAAGCTCCCTAAAGTTTAACGCCCTTGAAAAAACTAAGTGGTTAACCAGCAGGTACAAACGTCTCCTATGGCTTTTTCAAAAGCCTGCATAATATTGTGTAGTTGGAAATAAGAAGTGTTTCGCAAGTTCACTAACTGACTTTTTGTTTTTTCTTATGAGAAGTAGTGTCCATTTCGTATAAGCAAGTGGTAATGGGTTTCTGCAGTCTGGTAACATCATTTAATTCTGCTTGGTTCTATAAAGCATGTACTGCAAGAAATTACCGTACGCAAAATTGTGCTAATGTACCAAAAATGTGATATAGCGATTTGGAAAGTGAAAAGTCTGTGATCGATTTAAGCTAGCTGTTAATCGATTTGATCATAGTTTTTGACATACATTTCACAAAAACAAATATGAATCTTTCAATGCATTTAACTTGTAACAAAGAGAAGCAGCCATCCTTAAAACAGCTTCGAGAGATTCGACTATCACTCTAATATCTGAAACAGATGAAGAGACCTCTTTAATTTCGGATAGAATGCTGAATTTTCGAATTTAAAGACATTTGTACAGCTAGAATGTACAAAGAATTTAAAAATACATTCGGATCAATTATTGGTATTCTAGAAGAGTTGTTAAGTTGGTCGAGTGGCCTAGTTAAAGATTATTACATTCTATAGCGAATTTCCCTATTCGGTGGTCAGTCCCTTTCCCCTTACTGATCCCTTGAAAGAAACCCTACCAAACATTTTAATAAGTAACTATAAGAAAACATCGTTTTCATAGAATAAATATTATAATAATGTTGATAATCCCAGATGAAATATATAATGTAATATATTCTTGAAAGTTTGTGTTCTACTATATACAAAGCGTCTCCCACGAGCTTTTAATTGTAATGTAGGAAGAGTTAGTAAATTTTATAAATGAAATTTAAATAAAGTTTTCTGGGTCTATTTTTGAACAAAACTGAATAAATTTAAATGAATATGCCGTTTAATCTTCAGCTTCAATATTTCGTGAACTATACTAAAAGACATGCCAACAAGTAGGTTCACCCAAGTTTCCTTCTACACGTACGATTGTAATGCACTTTTTTTTTTTTGTTAGGGGTGGGGGTTTTTAGTATAAATTTGGCACCAGTTGTCTGTTGGTGTTACTACTCTGACGTCAATAGGACATACTCGAAAATCGGCATACTCCTAAAGCCCATTAGCCACCCCCTTAAAATATTTTTTTAGCTTCACCTCATCTCCAAAAATGTTTCATAAAAATTTGCATAGGGGCGCCAGGCTAGCTCAGGGGATCCGTACGGGTCTCGCAATCCTGACGCCGCGGGTTCAAATCCCGCCCAGGTCAATCTTTTATTTCCTGAGCCATGGGTGTTTAAAATGGGGTGGCAACCTGTAGATAGCCCCTTCCTCCATGACCCTAAGTGGTTGAATGGTAGGCTAACACTCAAATAAAATTTAAAAAAATTTGCATAAATGAAATTCTGTTCATTGGTTAAACATTTTATTCTATGAAAAATTGAAATACTCCAATAATTATTTTTCTTAGTACGCTGAGAAAAATTGATAGGTCGCATTGTACAACTTAATATACGCGGCATTTACAAAGTAAATCACATAAAGTGTGAGTATTACATATGCTCCTGATATGTATACCGTAATTTTACATTATTTTTTACAACGTTTTAATAGAAAAATATGTTTAAAATTTTAAAAATTTATATCCAGTCTCAAATTTGATTTAGGTTTGCGAAAGATTTTTCACTTTATTAAGCTAAAACAGCAGAAAGTGTGTTTATGTGGGTTACACCAAGTATCCGATTATCACTAAATAAATAAATTCTGTAGTAGCTTGTGCATTGCAGTTTAAATATACTTGTGCACAATTCCTCAAAGAATATCAATTTTTTCACTCTGATATCATCATTACACGAATTTAAATAAAATTCTTCTAATCCTAACCTATTCTAGTTAGTGGAAGACAGAAACATTATCCATTCAAACTTTATATCAATAAATCGCATGATCTTGTGTGTGTGTGTGTGTGTGTGTGTGTGTGTGTGTCTGGGTATAAATATTTGCTCTACGCATAAATATTTGCTCTGTTTGCAATGTTGGAGATCCAGGTAAATGTGTAGGAGAGGAAGAGGGTGTACATAACGACAAGAGTAGAAAATAATTGTAAAAATATATAGAACACAATAGGCGTAAAAATGAATTTTAATAAATACAAAAACGTTGGGGTTTTATAATATTTTACGAGAAGTTCACATTATTCTTAAAATCGATTAATAATGTAACTAGGAAGGTTGGTCGTCCACCCTTTTCAAAATATAGAAATTAAATTCAGCATTTGAGCTTCCTTTCACTAACAGTGACTCAAATCGAGCCTCGATAAGGGCTAAAATTAGGCAAGGGCGAGAGTTTTTTGGAAGTCTTCTAGAATCGTCAATCTTCGTTGTTCTAAAACTATAAAAAAAAAAAAAAAAATCTATTTAAGAATTGAGTTAAAATTATTTCTAACTAATATGCTCTATAAAATATCTATTTGAGTAAATATTAAAGAATTTTTTTTTTTAAATTAGGAAGATTTAGCGGCCCAACAACATCATCCATTTTTCTTTTAGTCGCATAAGATCTATTTAATGATTAACTTTTATCTATGTCCGTCTTTAATAATACCCACAGGTATGGGTAATTTGCTACATTTTTATAACTTCATCCGGACTTTTTTCATCCGAATTTCCCACGAAACAAATAATTTATTTATGTTTGTACCATGAGTTTAGTTTTGAGATTTTTTTTTTTTTTCTGCGTCAATCCGAAAACTTAGGAGAAACCAAAATCATAATTATAGTTTAGCATGAAATTGTATATTTCCGGCATCATAGATAAAAAGTTACGAAGAGAAACGCTTACGAACTAATATTACAAGGTCATAGTTTCATAGACTCATAAGTTCAATGTTTAAACATAATTATAAGTAACAAAATAAAATAACACTGCACAACAAAAAAATATTTTTTGAATGTTTCCTACACTAAATTAGTCTATTTCTACTAATTTTGGGGTGATAAAAACGAAAATAACATTGAAAAATTTTTATTAGCTCTGGTTTTTGAGATATACAGCACTTAATCTTAAAGAGTAGTTATACTATACGTGAAAAGTGAAAGTACAAAAAACAATATTGTTATGTTTCTTTTAGAATATTTTAAGTACAAAATTGATAAAAAAAAACATTATTCTTAGTGTTTTGACAAATAAAAGAGGTTTGTACCACCAAATTTCAATTAAGTCAATCCGATGTATTGTAAGATCGCTGTCGTTTAGCTTGTCTTTTATAAAACACTTCTGGAGCATCCTGTACTGAGCTGTCTGTACTGAGATATTTTCACATCATGTTTTAGAAGATTCCACTGTTGTAGTCTTGACCCTAACAGCTCAGCCTTTTCCTTAGACAAGCCAAGATCTCTTATAAGGTCACTCAACTCTGCTTGACTAATTCTGTGCGGATCACTAGACCTATCGCTTACATCAAAATCAGGGTCATAGGATGTAGAAGGATGGGTTGCTTCTTGTAAACAGACTTCATCACTTTCCTCTAAAATTTCATAGTTTTGGGGTGGAGAAGGGACTGGCAAATTGTCTGAGTGTGGTACAGGCCGAAGAGCAGATGGGAGATTAGGGTATTTCACCGTTCCTCTTTTCTTCATAGATAAACCTTGCTTAATGGGAGGAGTTAAGCAGAAATAACAGTCGTCTGTATGATTGGTAGGCTCACGCCAAACCATAGGTACTGCAAAAGCCATTGCCCGCTTGTTATTTTTCAGCCACTCTCGCAATATGACGGAACAAGAATTACAACATATATGAGGAGCCCATGATTTATCTTGGTCCCCAACTTTTACACCAAAATAATGTTCATAGGCAGTCTTAATGATAGGTGACATTTTACGTTTCTGAGCCTTAAATGTTATTTCACCACATATATAGCAAAAGCTATCGACAGAATTCACACACTTTCGAGGCATTTCAGATCAGCACTTAAATTAATTTAAAAATCAACTTCACACGATAATTTCAATAGCAACCACGTGCGTACAATTGACAAACTCGCAAAGGTTATGTTTACTACTTATGAACAGCTGATGAGAGGGGTGTTATGTAAACAAACATGTGTACCAACTGTTGGTGATGAAATATTTCATTTGTTGAAAACTCAATATATATATAATAGAATGATACTATGTCTTGAAAACAAGAGCTAATATATAATTTTTATGGTCATTTTCGGTTTTAACACATGGAAATACATTAAAATCAGCTAATTTCAACCCCGAAACAAAAACTTTGTTGTTTAGTGTAATCAAAAACCGTCGTAAGAAGAAAGACGTGAGGAACTATGATATCTATTATTTCTCATCCAAATTTGGAATGCACATTATGATTAAAACTAATTTCATACAGTCAACAAAAACTTGAATTTGTTAATTAAAAATGTAGATACATAAACATGGAATCATATAGATTAAAGCAATTAAATAGAATTCAATCTTAATTAATAAGGAAATTATAAATCCGAATGGTATCTAAAGATATTATCAGGGAAGTATGTTCCACTACTAGCATAACTGATATGTGGAAATCTTTCTAGTTACGAAATGGAAGATTTGGGTAACTATTTCAGTTATAAATTCCAATAATAATCCGGTATATTGACAAGCACATATTACATCACCGTCATGAGTATTTTCATTCATTTGATTACCCGGTCTGTTTGATATGTAGATCATAATTTAGCTATTTTGTCATTTCTTTCGCAAATTATTTTAATTTAAAGGGCATTATGAAAGAATTTTTAATAAATAAATTAAATTTTAAAAACCCACATCCTCGGACAAACAGTATTCAGTACAAATTTAGAGTTTTTGTCCGTAGAGATTTTTTTTTTTTTTTTTTTTTTTTTTTTTTTGCTGGGTTAGCCTCCTTTGCAACCACTTAGGGTCATTGGAGGGAGGGGCTATCTATAGGTTGCCACCCCATTCTAAGCACCCATGGCTCAGGACAAGCTTCTATTGATAAATAAAAGATTGACCTGGGCGGGATTTGAACCCGCGGCGTCAGGATTGCGAGACCCGTACGGATCCGCTGAGCTACCCTGGCGCCTCCGTAGAGATTATTAATAGATGTTTTATTTGTTTGGTCAAGGTAGATCCGAAAAATTCAATTTTAAAAATGTGTATTTTTTAAGATTGTATTTTTGGATCTACCTTCACCGAACTCTAACAAATAAAACATCTACTAGTATTACTTATGTAATGATGAAAAGGTATGAGTGTTCTTATGCAATAATGAAGAGAAATAGGAAATTTACTGTAATATAGAGCATATTTTCAAGGAGACAAATCAATGTCCTTCGAAATGAAAAGAAATGTTCGTAAAAAAGTAATGCAGCCATGTGAGAGCGATCCAGATATTTTTGTTTATAATAATATAACGAAAATCCCGTTCACATGTCCCCTACCATAGTCATTGATAGTTTGTGTTTGTGTCGGCGCACAGTATGCTGCGGTCTTATTTATTAACTCTTTATTAAAAAAAATTATCTGTACATTTTTACACTTAATTTTTTGATGGGGTACATGATAAGAGTCCTTGCTCGTCTATCCCGGGACGTAACCCGTCCTCAGAGAGGAGCCCAGGTTAACCCGCGATAGACTATCCGGCACCCATCTTCTCCTTATCCTAGGATAAGAAGGAGACTAGGCAGGGAGTCAAGGAGGGATTGAGAGGGGGAGAAAAATGCCAGTGCATTCACTCCCTAGGTATTATACTAAACTGACTGGAGTAGGAGGTCCCTTGGCCACCTCCTCTTGAGGCGTCGGGGAGGGTTGTCGGGATGGACGTGGGATGCCAAGGAGAGGACTAGAGGATTATGCTGCGGTCTAACCAACAATTCAGTACTCAAAAATAAAATACCCTTCTTTTAACTATCTCGTTAAACTTGTTCAGTCAGAGCTGGCTTCCTTTATGTAATATTTAAGGTAATATTCATTCACATGGTTAGCACAATTCCTTCCAGCTAAATATTTATAACAAATTGAGCATTTTTTATGACAAAAATATTTGTCTGCAGCTAGTTACCATAATTTTATTATTAATATTTTTTTTAATTGAACTTTCTTCAAAAAACGCTTAGTAAGATGAACATTCGTACCTTTTTAGTGCAGAAAATTTTTTTTTTTTAGCGTTAGTTTAGATGCATGCCCACAAACTTCTTTTAAAAGTGAAATTAATTATAAAGCCCAGTAGGATTGGCGATCAAAATATTTATTTATTTAAAAGATAATAAAAATTATTTAATGAGACGCATTGTATTACATATCTCTCGAAATCATGCAGAATTTCAACGAACTGCAGTTGACACTTGACATCAGTTGAATGTGGAATCAATTCCTTCAACGAATTCAGCGTCGATGAAAGCTATAAAAATTGCTTTCTTTGTTCTTTTTAATTAAGTAAATTGATAAAATTAGGCGAGAAAAATACTAAATGAACGCGTATCGGCCTGACAAAAATAATTTAGATAATGATAGTGGCCGCACAGATTTAGCAATGATTTTTTTTTTTTTTTTTTTTTTTTTTTCCTTGCTTCCGGAAGATTACGGGGGGTGGGGGGAGGGCAGAATGACATCAAATTGCGCGTATTTATATATATATATATATATGTGGCGTTCTCATCGCGTCGAGTGGTTTATTTCTGAACAAATAACGAAGGGGATATGATATTGGAAGAAGTCACGCTTCTGCTGTATGTTTCTTCCGATATGGGACCGATAGCATATCAGTATATCAGCTATTACTCAACTCCATGTTAAGACAAGTGTCTACAATAGATATTACCTTATTTACAGGATCACAATTCATTTTTATACCACGAGTAAACATATGTGGGCCGATTTAATTTTATGCATTTGTTTTTATCTGTCTAAAATTAATTGATAATTTGTTTTTAACTAATTTTTTTTTAAATTTAAATTAAGCAAAAAGAGCTGAAATTTAAATAGTACTTCCATCCTTAGGATAGTGCGACAGAAACTACTTTAGAAGTACCTTAGGGAACGAAAAACAAAGTGGAAATTGTTATCTTATTATATATTTAATGTGCACCCAAGGGTGTTTGTGTATATTTACCATTTATGAGTATTTTATCAGCACCTTATACAAACATTATACAGACATACCTTATACAAACATAGTGCCATGAAATGGACTAAAAAATCGATAAAAATTTTGTTACATTTTACGCAATTTGTTAATTTTTTTTTCTTGCAATTTTAAATAGATTTTATTTAATTTACAGTTCTCTTTGTATTTATTTAACTAAGAAAAATTTTACCTTTTGCAAAATTTTTCAGCATATTGACAGCTTTTCTATGAATCGTCTGTTGTAATGAGGAATAATTAAAACACAATGAAACGTGTGATTTAGTAATGAAAAATATTAAAACCTGTAACGTGTACTATCTATTATTTATATGTTAAAAGAACAGTTGACTCAGAAACTATACATATTGAGAGAGAGAGAGAGAGTGTGTGGGGGGAGAGAGAGATATATTAATTCAGCAAATCTCAGACCAAAAGTGGGGAGGTTTGGGAAAATTTATTCAGAAATAACAGCTATTTTATATTATCTTAAAGTAAGTTTCATACATTGTCTGGGTATATTAATATAATAACTATGCACACACACACACTATTTCTTTTGAAAAAATGTTAAAACTCTCCCGATTTTTTAAAAGTTATTAAAACTAAAGTTACTAAATAAAACCTTTTATTTTAACAAAATTAATATATTCGTGTTATTATACTATAAATCATCCTAATTGATTGATATAATTTCATAACATACGTTACAAAACTAATTTATAGTTAAATAATTGTAAATTTTACTTTAAAATCAATATTTTTTTACTGCTTTAAATGTTTATTTTAAATAAATGTTGGCTAAAATTTCCTCAGGTGCTAAAAGTTTCTCAGATAAAATTTCCTCAAAATTTAATCATTATATCCGCGGAACAACAACAAAGTACTTATATGAAGCAATACATATAAAATCTAATAGATAATCATAATTCTCAATTTCAATTCATAAACTTAAATAATACACTGAAAAATGTATGATGCATAATCATTAATAATTATCGTTAATATAAATTATTGTAAATTGTTCATGGTCATAAATTTCATAGTTCTAAAATGAAGTATGCATTCAAATGTCATGAATAAAGTATGCATCTAAATGACATTTCACTCTTTCATGCTTGCAAATATAGTTTCTATGAAAGAATGATTGCTTTAATCTTTTACTACTATTTAGCTGAACTGCTTGGCCAACTGGGTGGGAGTGTAGGCCTACTTTACTTTTAAAGAACTTTCTTTTTGTGCGCATTTTGTATAAATTACTACTTAATTAAAGAAAACAAACGTTAAGGAATGAAATTGGTCACTTTATATGTCCAACACACTGCTATAAAAAATTAGTTATACCGAAGATAAATTTGATCCTTTGGTCCCCTTTATACTCCCTCTCACCTTCATCCCATTTCACCGAAAACAGACGCTTGTCGATATAATACGTGTGTGTGTTTGTGTGTGTAAAATCTTAAACCAACCATATATTTGTCATCTCCAACGCAGGACCAGTGAAGATCAGCAGAATTGTTTTTTTTTTGTTTTTTTTTTGTTTTTTGTGTCATAGAAATAACCTAGCTTTATTTTCTTACATAAAATTAGCTCAACTCTAAATTTTCATAATTTATAAATCACCTAAAGCTCCTAGCAAAAATTAGAAAATATAAAGTGGACTGAAGTATGATAAAAATTATTGCCTCATTTTATTTCAAGAATTAGTTCCTCTGGAGGTCTAATGGACGTAGGATAGAACGACAATTGTAACACTATCGGGCCCTGGGTGGGAAAGTTGCTTTGGAACTATGATCGAGGTAAGAGTTAGTTCCTCTGGAAGTCTAATGGACGTAGGATAGAACGACGTTTGTGACACTATAAGGCCCTGGGTGGGTGAGTTGCTCTGGAAATATGATCGAGGTAAGAGTTAGTTGGACGTAGGATAGAACGACGTTTGTGACACTATAAGGCCCTGGGTGGGAAAGTTGCTTTGGAACTATGATCGAGGTAAGAGTTAGTTCCTCTGGAGGTCTAATGGACGTAGGATAGAACGACAATTGTAACACTATCGGGCCCTGGGTGGGAAATTTGCTCTGGAACTATGATCGCAGTCAAGAATTAATTCCTCTGGAGGTCTAATGGACGTAGGACAGAACGACCATCCTACGTCCATTATACCTTTTTTTTTTCAAGAAAAATAACATAAAACCAATTTTTTGTAATACAGAATAACTAAAAGAAAAGATCAATTACTCTGTTTGAATTTTTATTGAATTATGGAAGTTACTTAAGAACTTATGCTTGATGATTAGCCGCTGAACGCGAGATATTGTTTTATGTGATAGAATAGTTTGCCTTTCTCGACTGACATTTGTATTAAGTGACGAGGAAATATTTACTCACCAAAAAGTTGAAATATTTCGTCCTCCATAATAAAATGTCGCATTTCAAAAGAAGTGAGCAGAATAAGCCGAGGAATGCTCCAGCCTGACTGACAATCTCCACCACTGACCCTAGACTGGGGAATCACCCTTTCCCCCCACCCCCGGGCATACTGGTTATTTTTCTTTTGGTATTCCTTTATTCGATGACATTAATTTATATAATTAGCAGCCAATTATTTCCAAGGAGAATTGATAACGTTCAAATCTCCGATAAGGGATCTATGAGGTCTAGATAAAATGTATCATAGTTCCTATGAAATATCAGTGGTTCAAGATAAATAGAATAAACAATCCATTTCCTTACAAACGGGTCGGAACCGAAGTGACGAGCAAACTGCAGATAGGAAGATGTAATTAAGACCCCCTAGACGATAGCAGGCTAAAGATACGTTGAGTTTGGATAGTTACCCTTTCATGGGGTGGTAGATGAAATGAATAAATTAAACGCCTAGAACATGTCTTAAAAAGTACAAAATCTGCTGAATATAAAATCAAATATAATAATACATGTAACACACAGAATAAATAAACTGTATAATTTAATGAACTCTCGATTAAATAGTTAGTTGTTTCCTCAAGAGATTAAAGCTATTCAACTAGATATCTTTTCAAAACTTTTGAATAAATTCTTTTAAAGATCAAATTCTTCATCATTTCAACATAAAAAGATCTAAAACTAGAATCTTTTCATCCTGATATTCTTTTATCTCAAATATGTTTTGGTTCTTCACTAATGTCTTTGATAGTTTAAAATAACATTCCTTTCTAAGTCACACGTGTTTTCTATACATACATTTCAATTTTATTACAGGTGAGTAGTTCATATCTTTAGTATATAT
>KZ808596.1:185375-203305 GCA_000696205.2 Oncopeltus fasciatus | reverse complement strand
TTAAATTAAATAATATATATATATAATTTAAACGGACAATATTATTGATATCTCCTAAGTAGGGACGGTAAAGAATTTAAAATATTTTTCAATAGTCGCGTTATGGTACAAATATGAAGATATTAATTTCCATCTAAGAGGCAAGCAAAAATATGTTCTCCTTTTCACGTAGGGCAGCTAAAATAAGAATGCCGTGTAATACATTGAATACATTCTAATTATCTCTCAAAAAGAGTATTAATAAATTTATAAATAAAGTATAGTGTCCGTTTGAAGACATATGCATAATGGAATAGTTCCAACTCCCGCTTTATTTAAACGAGGATTACGTTTTTAAATTGTTAAGAAGGAGGGGGAGGGGCGCACCATACCGATATTGCAGCCCATGCTAACCGCCATTGTGGACAAAAACTCTTTCTCAGCACAAAATCTGCTTGTCCGACGGAATGCGGATGTCGTGGAATTCACTGTCTGCGCCCCGCGTATCTGCATAACGCAAGGAATTCGTATACAGCAAGAAGAAATTAGTACAATATTAAATTCCAGAGGGAAAAATTATAAATAAACTTCATTGCGTATAAAGGAGTTCAGGTAATCGTATGTTTTAACGATACAAATTAGTCAAATATTCTAAGCAGTTATAATCACCTTTATTTTAACTGATTTTAATTGTGTTGAAATATAGATATTAGGTAATTTTTATTCCAATATCTTACTTAGTGTAATAAAAAAAAAAAAAAAATAAGTCGAGTTTTCTAAAACTTGTTTGACAGTGATAGGGATCAATCTTGTATAACATTTTAAAACGTTTTATGAGGTCCTTAGGGGTTAAAGTTCGGTCATCACTAAATTTTAAATTTTGAGTCTTAATTAAAACCGTTCAGAGGGTGTGGAAAAAGCAGCCAGGGTACTTGGAAAATTAAAAAAAAAATTTGTAAATTCATCCTTGATGAAAATAAAGTCCGACATTAAATAAAATGGCTTAATTTGAAAGATATACTTCGTAATAACTTTGTTTTAATGAAATGATGATAGTTTAATTTTAGCAAAACTAATTTAATTAATTTTTGGTTAAATAAGCTCAGTAGAAGGAAGTTTCAACATTATTCAGTTTTCATTATCTTAGGGAAGGGTAAAAACTGATATAATGATTCTCGGGGTACTTTGCTGTATTTGTGAATTTATTGGTATGATAAAAAAAAAAAAAAAAAAGAAAAAAGAACTATTTAAAATCACTTAGTGTTCAGTTTTTTTTTTTCTTTTTGGATTGTATATGGATATTTTAAAGAATAATTTTTTCTTTTAAATTTGATGTATGCTGTTGTGTAAATATCTTGAATAAATGTAGCGTGTAAGACAATAAATATTGTAATATATAAAATATAACTCCTTAATTATGTTCCTAGTGTCACTGCAAGTATGAGAAAGGCATATCTCTATGGCTGAAGAGGAATGTAGACTGGAACTGACGTACTGTGATGGACGACATTTTGATTACAATGTTTGTCCCCACGAGCAGGAACTCCCAAGGTCGAGTTTGGATATAATCGATACATAAAATAATATATTTCTCTCCCTCTGCATCACAATATTACATATACTCCAAAAAAAAAACAGAATCAAAATAATTTTTATTTGTCCCTGGAAAAGTAAATTGTTTAAAAATAAAAATAAGCCTATTTGTAAACATATTTTGATTTTAAATTCATCAAATGTTAATAAAAATGTATTACTCTTTCTGGTATCAAGGTGGCCTCGGCAGGATATCGACGTGATATCCTCCAATCTTCGTCCTGCTTGAAATACAGGACTTTATTAGGATCGAAAGACTCCAGGCGGGAAGTGAAACATGAAAAATGCAGCGAACTATCAGCGGCTAAGAGCCAGTAAATTACCCCCTCCCCTTCTCACTCCCGCCACATTCTCCGGACGGAGGTTTGTTAGGTAAGAGAGAGAGAGAGAGAGAAATGAGGAACTATCAAATTGTCGAATTATAATTAAAATAACGTCCATTCAACTCGTTCGTTAGTGGATTAAAATATATTAATTTTATCTAATAGAATGAGATATAAATCAATACATATGTGAGTGTGTGTGTATCTCAGATGATCAGGTTATATTTTTCCCAAATCACGTCATGGAAAAGGAATTACTTGTTTTTCTTACGAATTCTCTTCTAAAATAGAGAATATATAGTTATTCGCTAACCATTTGATCCGTCAATATTTAAATTTTGAAATGTTTTAAAATATAGATAATTATTATGTGAATTAAGAGAAAATCAAAGCAAGGAGAGTGGTATTTTATTGAGCGTAATAAACTGATTTTATCAATGATATAGTTTAGGATTATTAATCATATTTGAATTTATATATATTAAAATTTAAAATTTATTTCTTTATTGAGAAAACACAAGGTTAAGTGAGATAATTTCAATTTTTTTAAAAATCTTGCTGCTTGGTGCTTAGGCTACAATTACCTCTGATTCATTCAATGTGATTGGCAATATTATATAAAGGAGTTAAAAATGTATTTACGACTGTAAATTCTTACTACTTAAATAACTACTTACTTAAACCTTAAACTGTAAAATTTTAAATGTCCGAATCATAATTGCACTATTTTAAACATTAGGAGGCACAATTATAATCAAAGAAGAGCACAGTTACACTCCTATAGGTTTAAAGTGATCATTAAAGAGATTAAACTATTTTACCCATGAAATAACTCTAAGATGGGAATAAAATTTGGCAAAGATAAGAAAATTAAGCAAAAGCAATTATAAAAGGTTTAGATCCATTTTGAAGAAATTACGGAATCACTGAGGTCTGGCGTAACCAATTGAAATAAAGCTCTTATCAGCGTAATCTTTCTTCTTTGGGCAATTAATGAAAGGCTTAAAGAAAGTCTTGGCCAAGACGGAGCAATGTGATCCTGGCTGAGGCCCCTATCGATTTCACATTAGGAGCCGCTGTTAGACCATCAGTCCTCATTTACAACTATTTAATTGTGTCCGGTAGAATCCTTTCACCCCCTGCCTGACCTATCAGGGGACAAGATGTAAGGCTAGATCCTATCTAACGTCCGGGATTGGCCAATCCCCAGGAACGCCCCTTATCAACCCCTCCGCCGAACGAATGAATGGAAAAGTTTATTTCTCTCTCTTGCAGTATATATTCAGGTCTCCTGAGGGAACTTGGCTCTCAGTAATGAACAAGTATACATACTGCTTGGGAGTATTAGTGGAAATGAAATAGAAGACTGATAAGACATTTCACTGAGTATATATATATATGAATTACATTTTATTATAATTCTATGACGTTCATTCACTGAAGAGCGGTCAACATGAACAGATCATTCCTGATTGATGATGAATTTCTCTTCCGTTTGTTGTGGAAGGACATTCCAAGAGTACACCCCTCTGAAATTCCTGACTGTCTGCTATTTGCTGTCAATTACTGTCCTTCTCAAGCATTCTTTTCCCTTCCAGGAGGAACCTGTCTTCCAGTGAAACCGACTGCCCACAAATGGTCATCACTCGTTGAAGGCCATTGCATTCACCAGCTACATGTTATATAATGTATATAATATTGTTTTTTTTTGTACTGTTGATTTTGTTAATAATAATTGTTACTGTTTTACACGTTTTATAGACTATATTCATTACCTTCTTGTTATTTATTCCCTTGGGTATTTCCAAAGCAATGAAAAAAAAAATATGTTATTATTTAGTTCTTTGGATTATAATAATGTAACAGATTCAAGTTGGAAAGTCTATCAGGGCCTAATGATCTACCATCTTCCAGGTACTAGATCCATGGGTTACACAGATGTTATGTGTATATATATATATATANGAATATATATATATATTGCTTTTAGTATTAATTTTGAGCTTAAAGTAAATTTCACGATCTCCAAGTCATGATGATGATTGTGATAAAGTAATCCCACATTTCATTATTTATTTGAATCGCACTGGGCGCTAGAAAAATATCTCACTACCTCGGGGTCTCCCACTTGCCGGGCGGGTGCAATTGTTAGCATGCCCGTTCTGAAAGTGGGAGACCCGGGTTCGATTCCCGGCTGAGCTAGTAAGATTTTTTCAAGCTCCCAGTACGATTTAAATTAAATTTCATGATTTCTCTTAAAATATGAGATTAGCAGCTTTTCAGTTTTTTTACATTGATCTCTCATTGAAATTAAGAACGATTTGGTTCAAAATGCCCTTAAAACCGACTTAAATTTTTTTCTAGATGAACATACTTTTCAATATGTTTAGTAATTGTAATGTAATGCCAGTCTTATACTTTGTACATATATTTTAGTGTTTTCAATAAGAAAATCAATGTATGTAAGCGTTATTCTTCAAAGCATTGGTGTAGAGGAGGAGGAGAATTCATATGAAACACATATTTAAAAATCACTACTTTTAGTTTTAAGCAAAACCAAGCTATTTAAAATAATAGTTGTAACGCAAAACATTGGTATATAATAAGTAATATAAATTACTTATAGCTAATTAACAAATATATACAAATAAATTAAATGGGCTTATTACAAAGAGGACTCAAGATAACTTGCAAAGTAATGTCACATCACTTTACTGATACCGGCACTGCAAAGGCTACGACCAGTCCGACGCTCTGAGTAACTCGATCTGACAGGGTCGAGGCCGGCCCAGAAGATTCTAATAACGATTTTTAACTAACCCTAGTTCCCTTTCTCTAAAGGAAGGAAACGGGTGTCATCCTTCAATGGCCCCTTCCCGTAGAGTTCTAGTCCTGAGGTCACCTACTTCCCTAGTCTTTAACACTTTTTAGTGTGTTTAGTGGTTGTAGTGTTTATAATTTTTAGAAATCTTTTAGTGCTTTCAATACTTAAAACAACCGGCATAAATTTTTTAAAGATGTACATACTTTTTAGTATGTTTAATGTTTATAGTGTATTATAAATCTTATACTTTTTACACATATTTTACTGCTTTTAATAAGTAAACGGCATTATTCTCCAAAGCATTTGCGTAGAGGGGGAAGAGGATTCAGAAAAAACTGAAATTTATAAATCACTATATTAAGTGTTAAGCATAATAAAGGCATTGATTAAATTACCCCCCCACATATATATGTCCTAATATCCTGGTAGTGGATATATGACTTTTATTCACTTATTATTTACTGGCCATCATGTTTGAATGACTTTTATTAAATTATATAATTGAGAAATGTGAGACCGGATATTTTTGTAAACACGAGAAAGCAGATATCTGTACAGAGAGTATCCAGCGAGATTCCTGCTGTATGAATAGACTTCATATCTATTCAGTAGTCCAAGGAGAGATATTTTAGTATACAGTGAGAAAATTGAGCTCCCACAGAGATGTCTGATCGAACGGGCCGCCACGACTCAGATGAGCTGGAACAAGAATTCAGGAAGGAACGACTTGTCGTATTACTACATTCAGTTCACGGCTCACAGCTCACATCAACCACCAACTTAATGCAATTCAGAATTGTTGTGTGTTCCAGTATTCAGCGTTGAGGCAAATATTGGCAATGCCACTAATTATTTCTATAACCTTACATAGATATTAATAAGCTTCCTCTTCAATTAACGATTCAAGGGGCATGTCTCATTACTCTCTGAACTTAAACTATATCGAATTTCTCATCATCAGTCATTAGTTATTCAACATTATCGTCTATAATTTTAAATTCAGATAAACCATGAAATTTAATGGTTGGTTTTTGGTTGGCTGTCGTGCATGATAATGCTGGAGAAATTAGTCAGAATTTCGGCCAAGATCAGGAATATAAAACACTCCAAAATTTTAGAGTAATTAGTGTATTATTAATTGCCCGCGTTTCGACTTAACTTGTAAGTCATCTTCGGAGCGATAAAAAATAAACCTCCTTAGGAGATCTCTCCAAACTTTATTGCCCTGATGATGACTTACAAGTTAAGTCATAATGTTGGTAATAATATAACAACCACCCAATAATTTTGAAGCATTTTATTTTCTTAATTCTGACTAATTTCACCAGCATGAAATTTAATCTTCTGACTTTTCTGAATAATTAAGTAACTGCTGAAAATATTTTTCCAAAGTCCCACGATTAGAGGAACTATCAAATTGTCGAATTATAATTAAAATAACGTCCATTCAACACTAACACTCACAGCTGAAATTAATACAATTTTTCAATAATAAAGTACGTATGTGAACTTATTATTAAGCGCTTAAAACTCCCTACTTACAAGATAATTAAAGTGATAGCATTCAGACTTGACTCATGCGCACTAGGGGGTTACAATAAACCGAATTTCAAGCTATCCTAGAGAATTCTTTGAGTTAGATTTGGACCATTTTAGGCTCGTGCGGCTAATTTTTTTTTATGATACCACATTTAAAAGGAATGCTACATTTACTTGAACCCATGTGAATGACTCTCAAGAGTTATTGTAACGCTACATACCGACAAAGGTAACAAAAAATGTAAATTATAGCTGGTTGAATTTAATCTTATTCTCATTTAATTTAGGTTAAAAGTGTGATGTTCAGATAACCTATGTTAATTTTAGAATTAAAAAAAATACCGTATCCGTAATTTAATTTTTTTTCAATAAGTAACCAATCTGGACTTACGGAGTAGAAATCTGGGGTGCCGCCAAGCCTTCCAAAATCCAACGAATTCAGCCCTTTTAATCAAAAACCCTTCGAATAATCGCAAATGCTCCCTATTACGTATCAAATTCCTCCTTTCACCACGATTTTAATATCTCTTTTGTTCAGGACCTTATTTCTTCCCGCTTCAGTCTTATTCACAGTAAACTGCCATTCCATTCTAATCCACTAGCTTAGTCCTTGTCTTCCAACTCCAACCCCTACAACTCTCCCCGTCGACTCGAACGAAGATGGCCTCTCACGCAAGAGGTGTGTAATCTCAGCTGTCTTCCCATGTTTCTTTAATTATTGACATTGATAAGAGTAGATATAAAAGACTAATTTTATCTTTTATGTTCGATGAGCTAAGGGGGGACTTAAGACTGCCAAGGAGAGCCATGTATATATATTAAATTAAATAAGGCCCCTATCGATTTCACATTAGNTTAAATTAAATAATATATATATATAATTTAAACGGACAATATTATTGATATCTCCTAAGTAGGGACGGTAAAGAATTTAAAATATTTTTCAATAGTCGCGTTATGGTACAAATATGAAGATATTAATTTCCATCTAAGAGGCAAGCAAAAATATGTTCTCCTTTTCACGTAGGGCAGCTAAAATAAGAATGCCGTGTAATACATTGAATACATTCTAATTATCTCTCAAAAAGAGTATTAATAAATTTATAAATAAAGTATAGTGTCCGTTTGAAGACATATGCATAATGGAATAGTTCCAACTCCCGCTTTATTTAAACGAGGATTACGTTTTTAAATTGTTAAGAAGGAGGGGGAGGGGCGCACCATACCGATATTGCAGCCCATGCTAACCGCCATTGTGGACAAAAACTCTTTCTCAGCACAAAATCTGCTTGTCCGACGGAATGCGGATGTCGTGGAATTCACTGTCTGCGCCCCGCGTATCTGCATAACGCAAGGAATTCGTATACAGCAAGAAGAAATTAGTACAATATTAAATTCCAGAGGGAAAAATTATAAATAAACTTCATTGCGTATAAAGGAGTTCAGGTAATCGTATGTTTTAACGATACAAATTAGTCAAATATTCTAAGCAGTTATAATCACCTTTATTTTAACTGATTTTAATTGTGTTGAAATATAGATATTAGGTAATTTTTATTCCAATATCTTACTTAGTGTAATAAAAAAAAAAAAAAAATAAGTCGAGTTTTCTAAAACTTGTTTGACAGTGATAGGGATCAATCTTGTATAACATTTTAAAACGTTTTATGAGGTCCTTAGGGGTTAAAGTTCGGTCATCACTAAATTTTAAATTTTGAGTCTTAATTAAAACCGTTCAGAGGGTGTGGAAAAAGCAGCCAGGGTACTTGGAAAATTAAAAAAAAAATTTGTAAATTCATCCTTGATGAAAATAAAGTCCGACATTAAATAAAATGGCTTAATTTGAAAGATATACTTCGTAATAACTTTGTTTTAATGAAATGATGATAGTTTAATTTTAGCAAAACTAATTTAATTAATTTTTGGTTAAATAAGCTCAGTAGAAGGAAGTTTCAACATTATTCAGTTTTCATTATCTTAGGGAAGGGTAAAAACTGATATAATGATTCTCGGGGTACTTTGCTGTATTTGTGAATTTATTGGTATGATAAAAAAAAAAAAAAAAAAGAAAAAAGAACTATTTAAAATCACTTAGTGTTCAGTTTTTTTTTTTCTTTTTGGATTGTATATGGATATTTTAAAGAATAATTTTTTCTTTTAAATTTGATGTATGCTGTTGTGTAAATATCTTGAATAAATGTAGCGTGTAAGACAATAAATATTGTAATATATAAAATATAACTCCTTAATTATGTTCCTAGTGTCACTGCAAGTATGAGAAAGGCATATCTCTATGGCTGAAGAGGAATGTAGACTGGAACTGACGTACTGTGATGGACGACATTTTGATTACAATGTTTGTCCCCACGAGCAGGAACTCCCAAGGTCGAGTTTGGATATAATCGATACATAAAATAATATATTTCTCTCCCTCTGCATCACAATATTACATATACTCCAAAAAAAAAACAGAATCAAAATAATTTTTATTTGTCCCTGGAAAAGTAAATTGTTTAAAAATAAAAATAAGCCTATTTGTAAACATATTTTGATTTTAAATTCATCAAATGTTAATAAAAATGTATTACTCTTTCTGGTATCAAGGTGGCCTCGGCAGGATATCGACGTGATATCCTCCAATCTTCGTCCTGCTTGAAATACAGGACTTTATTAGGATCGAAAGACTCCAGGCGGGAAGTGAAACATGAAAAATGCAGCGAACTATCAGCGGCTAAGAGCCAGTAAATTACCCCCTCCCCTTCTCACTCCCGCCACATTCTCCGGACGGAGGTTTGTTAGGTAAGAGAGAGAGAGAGAGAGAAATCGACCGATTCTGTTGGATATATGTTAGCTGCTGGCCAGAAAGGATTTCCGCCAGGCTAGTGAATTAGAAAAGCTCCCTTAATCCGGAAATGGGGAGGTGTTCTCGAAACGTGGAAAATTTTTTACGTCCATTTTTAAGGGTAGATTTCCCTCTGCTAAGACAGCGTAAAAACGATGTTATTATTCGCTGCGCCAGCGCGTTAAACGCATGAGAAGAATAGGTTGCCTATAATTTATAACACGAACATTCCTCGTGTAATCAACTTGGATTTATCAATTTTAAACTTTATATCCTTCACCTTATTCTCCTAAAGCTAATGGATCATGCTCCGGTGTGAAAGAGCACTAAATTGTCAGATAAAGGGGGTTTATGGGGCAAATCAAACTAACAACGCACCAGCCGGTGTACAAACAAACAAAGGTGTGTTCGTTTTTATTTCACTTTATAATTCCAAGTACCTTGTTAAGTACAACATCAAATTTTAAGGGAGGGTAAATTTTATAAATGCGTCTTTTAAGCGAATATTATATTAATAATAATATCAAATATTAATTTAGTACTGAAGATAATTATCATGTAATCGAAATATAAAAATTAATTATCAATTAGCCTTGTTAAGTTCCCTGATTACAGGTTTCATTTTAATTAAGAGATGGAGTCCCCTAAAAATAACATGGTTTATACGGAGCCGTAAAGCTTGCAAATTACTGTCGTAGTAAGAACTTTGAGAAACGGTAACTGGAATGGTCGTTCGAGAAATCAGTTGCAGGTTGCAAATAAAGAAAGTATGACTTCTTATTTGAATTTTTTTTTTTTTCGTTCTTCGAAATGAGAGAGAGAAAGAGAGGAGAGGAGGGAAGGAGGGAGAGAGGTTAAGAGGAGAGCGAGAGAGTGAAGAGAGGGAGAGAGAGTGTGAGAGAAAGGTGCATGGGAAAGAGAGAGAGAGAGAGTGAGAGAGAGAGAGAGAGAGAGAGAGAGAGAGAGAGAGAGAGAGAGAGAGAGAGAGAGAGGTGTAATAATCCTGGGGGAAATTTGATTGAGTTTTACAGATATGTAACGAATAGTGTTTGTACATTGTACAAATTTTTGCTTAATTCATTCATTCCAGTCAGTGAACTAAAAGGATAAAAAGAAAATATGACTTAAAGAGAAGTTAATAGGATTATAATTAAAAAGGGCAATCAGGGTAATAGCTTGATTAGAGTTCTATAACTTTATAATTGGATTAAATTATTTGTCTTTCTACTGGAGTGTGTAACACCTATAACATAGCAATAGAATATACAAATTGTGATTATAAAAAATTTTTTTGAGAGTTCTGAGGTTTTTTAATTAGCATAGTTTTAGCACTATCATTTAAAAAGGCTTAAGGAGAAGTGCAATATATTTTTAAAAAGGATGGTCATCAAATCTTTACTGTGTGAGTATACTATGATTTTTTTGTGAATGCTGTAAAAGTGAAGCCATTTTACAGATAGCATTTAAATTAAAAATTGATTGAAGGATTGGTGGGAAGAGAAGCTGTTTAGTTTTGGGCAATATCAGAGCAGGCATAACAGCTCTTCAGAGAGGACTTTAAACAGAAAATATTGATTACTTTCTCAACAATTAGCNTAATTTTTAATAAACCATATTTTTGGACCAACGTACGATCGGTGAAAATTCAATGGAATTTTAAAAGTCGCGTCATAGTATCACCATTAATAGCTTGTTAATTCAATGGAAAATCTAAAATTGAATTATAATTTCTAGACTGTGCAGTGCTTTTCTAAATAGATAAACTTTTGATATTTTTTAATTTACCCGGGTATAATTAAAAAAATAAATGAGAAAAAGTATTGAGATACCTATTGCTCTATTCTTTTTAGAGAAATTTAATTTAAATTTTTTAAAAATTTAATTTTTAAATTTGTATGCATTTTCCAAGCCTTTTGGATGTGAATAACAGATATCTTTAACAATATAACTTTTGAATATTTAAATCTATGATTTTAGGCAATGATTAACTTACTTAAAATATCATACAATTTATAATTTTAAAAATCCATTGGAATGCGGATCGGCATGTCTATATTCCAGCATGCAGAATATGGAAATCTTGGAGGAATGATAGTGATGGGACTAATCGCTGTGCAGGATTATCTCCAGGGAAGCGGACATGATGCTTCCAGTTTGTTCCATGGATCCCGCATAAGCCCTTGCCGCGCTTTGTAGACTGGACAGCGGACTTCGTCAGACCGGAAGTACAACACACTCGGCTTTGATTGGATCAGAGGCTTTCAGTGTCCTCGTCTAAGTGGTCTCTCTCCCTCTCTCAGACTGGAGATGTAGGACTCGCCAATTGGATCTGGGCAGAGGATCCTTGTAGAAGTCCTGCAGAAGGAGCTCCAGACATGCCTCTAATTCTGTCTTCATACTCAATAGGCAATGTCGTTCAAGGATCTGACAGAAGCTAATGACAGCGGAGGTATCCAGTTACATGTATAGATTTATGTAACTGTCTGCAGGAACATGTCTTAGAGGTAAATCAGGAAACTACAATATACTAATGTAAAAAGGACGATAAACCAAACGTATAGAACACATAAAGGAATATTCTACTTTCGAGGAAACTGAAAAAGGAAAGACACCGACACAGGAAAGGAGTTGGATAAGTAAGGATAGTGTTGGGAATTTGGGTTTGCTATTGTTACAGTTTATAACTGGGAGCGTGGTGGCGTTATGATTGTGATACATTAGCGATGGGGAATTCAATAACTTAATCTTGGAAAACTGTGTATGTAGAATAGGGGGTCATTTGTCAAAACCTACTTTTAAACGACAAAAGGTTGGGGCGCCAGGGTAGCTCATTGGATTCTTTCGGGATCGATTGGAATCAAATCTCGCCCTGGTTTTATCGATAAATAAAAGCTTGTCCTTAACCATGGATGTTTAGAATGGGGTGGCAACCTGTAGTTAGCCCCTCCCTCCATGACCCAAAGTGGTTGAAAGGGAGGCTAACACTATAAATCCTGCACAGTGTGCATCTTGCAATGTACTCTCAAAAAATATAATAAATATGTACAAATAAATTAATAATGCACAATATAGTTAAAATAAAAAATATACATACACAACTTAAAAAAAATAATTTAAAAAAAATTTAAATTAGCGTGTATTTCGCTTGGTGGAGAAGCTGCCCAATGGCAGTACTCCTAAATCACTATTTACAATATTTACAATTTTTTTTTTGTTTTTTAAAAATTGTTATTAGGGAGTGTTGGCAATGAGGAGGTCACACGGCCATTTCCTATTCAGGCGGCATGGTGCGTTATCAGGATGGGTGTTACTAGGTAGAGTTTGGGCTAAAGGATTGGGATACATGGAAAGGTCAGAGGGGAATTTATTAAAGCGGATTGTGATGAAACCTTTTACAAAAGGGATTTCAAGGTATAGCAATGTAAGAACATGTCACATGAAACTAGAAGTGACAGACTACCAATTCTTTCTTTTGTATTTTTGACTCAGATCAACCGTTTAAATAGTAAAAGCATTTTGAGCCGTCGTAAAATGAACACCGTTTAAAATAATTTATATCATTGGAAGATGAATAATGTCGTTTTAAAATTAAGTTAAAAAAAAATACTTTGTAATTTATGTATGCTCTGAAAAGTTTGAGGTATTTTTTTTAAAAACTTTATTATTAATTACTTTCTACATGTTTTGTATCTAGTAATGTGCTGATTAATATTCACAGTATAAATTAATTTTTGAAGTTAATTCTTTTATTTGCGCTGGTAGTGAAGTTGATGACAATTAGGGTTATCAAATGACAACCAATTCTTCACATTTTTTATATATTTTAATTGCTGAGCGCTTTCAGAATCAGTGATTCCATCTTCGGAGCTCAGCCGCCTTATTAATGAGTCCACCAGTCTTGGTAAAGTGTTGCTATTAGAGTAAAATATTTTAAAAAATGTGCAAAGTATTGGATATTATTTGACAGCCCTAATTTTATAGTTAAGTTTTAAGCTTCGGGTTGTTTATTTAAAGCTATAAATATTAGAAAGGATAAATTATGTAGAGCAAAATTCTTTACAATTACTAGCGAGATATTACTATTATTACATCAGCTGACTATGTCTCATATAAGACCTACGAGAAATAGCTACATATTGTCTACATCACTCATATGGGGAAAAAAAAAGTTTTTTGTCATATTCTTAATAAGAATAAGTTACCCTTGGAAACTAGAAGTGGGAAAAAGGAATAAATATTTGAGTTATCCAGCCATCTTGATAAAGCACAATCACAAATGGCAGAAAAATATCAAGAAGGCCTACAGGCTTACTTGGAACCATTACGACAAGGAATCAATACAGGTGAAGTCGACTTTTACGTAACCATTGCTAAGTGTTGCCACGTGAAGATTTCTCTTATTGTACTTATTATACAAGCAACAATTGGATCTGTTAACAAGAATATGATCTATATTCTGTCAAATAAATAATTAGGAAAAAAAGAAAAAAAAAAACTTTACCTACATTCTTTTTAGAGAAATTTAATTTAAATTTTTTAAAAATTTAATTTTTAAATTTGTATGCATTTTCCAAGCCTTTTGGATGTGAATAACAGATATCTTTAACAATATAACTTTTGAATATTTAAATCTATGATTTTAGGCAATGATTAACTTACTTAAAATATCATACAATTTATAATTTTAAAAATCCATTGGAATGCGGATCGGCATGTCTATATTCCAGCATGCAGAATATGGAAATCTTGGAGGAATGATAGTGATGGGACTAATCGCTGTGCAGGATTATCTCCAGGGAAGCGGACATGATGCTTCCAGTTTGTTCCATGGATCCCGCATAAGCCCTTGCCGCGCTTTGTAGACTGGACAGCGGACTTCGTCAGACCGGAAGTACAACACACTCGGCTTTGATTGGATCAGAGGCTTTCAGTGTCCTCGTCTAAGTGGTCTCTCTCCCTCTCTCAGACTGGAGATGTAGGACTCGCCAATTGGATCTGGGCAGAGGATCCTTGTAGAAGTCCTGCAGAAGGAGCTCCAGACATGCCTCTAATTCTGTCTTCATACTCAATAGGCAATGTCGTTCAAGGATCTGACAGAAGCTAATGACAGCGGAGGTATCCAGTTACATGTATAGATTTATGTAACTGTCTGCAGGAACATGTCTTAGAGGTAAATCAGGAAACTACAATATACTAATGTAAAAAGGACGATAAACCAAACGTATAGAACACATAAAGGAATATTCTACTTTCGAGGAAACTGAAAAAGGAAAGACACCGACACAGGAAAGGAGTTGGATAAGTAAGGATAGTGTTGGGAATTTGGGTTTGCTATTGTTACAGTTTATAACTGGGAGCGTGGTGGCGTTATGATTGTGATACATTAGCGATGGGGAATTCAATAACTTAATCTTGGAAAACTGTGTATGTAGAATAGGGGGTCATTTGTCAAAACCTACTTTTAAACGACAAAAGGTTGGGGCGCCAGGGTAGCTCATTGGATTCTTTCGGGATCGATTGGAATCAAATCTCGCCCTGGTTTTATCGATAAATAAAAGCTTGTCCTTAACCATGGATGTTTAGAATGGGGTGGCAACCTGTAGTTAGCCCCTCCCTCCATGACCCAAAGTGGTTGAAAGCGAGGCTAACACTATAAATCCTGCACAGTGTGCATCTTGCAATGTACTCTCAAAAAATATAATAAATATGTACAAATAAATTAATAATGCACAATATAGTTAAAATAAAAAATATACATACACAACTTAAAAAAAATAATTTAAAAAAAATTTAAATTAGCGTGTATTTCGCTTGGTGGAGAAGCTGCCCAATGGCAGTACTCCTAAATCACTATTTACAATATTTACAATTTTTTTTTTGTTTTTTAAAAATTGTTATTAGGGAGTGTTGGCAATGAGGAGGTCACACGGCCATTTCCTATTCAGGCGGCATGGTGCGTTATCAGGATGGGTGTTACTAGGTAGAGTTTGGGCTAAAGGATTGGGATACATGGAAAGGTCAGAGGGGAATTTATTAAAGCGGATTGTGATGAAACCTTTTACAAAAGGGATTTCAAGGTATAGCAATGTAAGAACATGTCACATGAAACTAGAAGTGACAGACTACCAATTCTTTCTTTTGTATTTTTGACTCAGATCAACCGTTTAAATAGTAAAAGCATTTTGAGCCGTCGTAAAATGAACACCGTTTAAAATAATTTATATCATTGGAAGATGAATAATGTCGTTTTAAAATTAAGTTAAAAAAAAATACTTTGTAATTTATGTATGCTCTGAAAAGTTTGAGGTATTTTTTTTAAAAACTTTATTATTAATTACTTTCTACATGTTTTGTATCTAGTAATGTGCTGATTAATATTCACAGTATAAATTAATTTTTGAAGTTAATTCTTTTATTTNAAATTAATTCACAAAGGTACTTCGTAACGTACATATCTATTTAAGAAACGCCTTCATAAAGCACATTTTCAATTAATAGTATTATATTGAGACTGTAATGAATAATGCAAATTAACGATGTCAGGGAAAAGCGATTTATAGTTATCGAACAATTTCCAATGCTCCCGAACTTTATATATATATATTTCTCTAATTGCTGAGCGCTTTCAGAATCAGTGATTCCATCTTCGGAGCTCAGCCGCCTTATTAATGAGTCCACCAGTCTTGGTAAAGTGTTGCTATTAGAGTAAAATATTTTAAAAAATGTGCAAAGTATTGGATATTATTTGACAGCCCTAATTTTATAGTTAAGTTTTAAGCTTCGGGTTGTTTATTTAAAGCTATAAATATTAGAAAGGATAAATTATGTAGAGCAAAATTCTTTACAATTACTAGCGAGATATTACTATTATTACATCAGCTGACTATGTCTCATATAAGACCTACGAGAAATAGCTACATATTGTCTACATCACTCATATGGGGAAAAAAAAAGTTTTTTGTCATATTCTTAATAAGAATAAGTTACCCTTGGAAACTAGAAGTGGGAAAAAGGAATAAATATTTGAGTTATCCAGCCATCTTGATAAAGCACAATCACAAATGGCAGAAAAATATCAAGAAGGCCTACAGGCTTACTTGGAACCATTACGACAAGGAATCAATACAGGTGAAGTCGACTTTTACGTAACCATTGCTAAGTGTTGCCACGTGAAGATTTCTCTTATTGTACTTATTATACAAGCAACAATTGGATCTGTTAACAAGAATATGATCTATATTCTGTCAAATAAATAATTAGGAAAAAAAGAAAAAAAAAAATATTACCTACATACAAAATTTCCCCCCCAGAAAAAAATTTTCTGTAATACATAAACTAGATATTTCATGAACACCCCTACTTTATGTATCGGATTTGGACATTATTAAATGAAAATGGCTAAAATGAATAATCTTATCCATTTTCATTAAAGAGCTGCATGATGAATTTTACAAGAAAAATGAAAACAATCACAGAAAACACAATTATATATAAATAAATAAATAGAAAAAATACATTTCCAAATATAAATATATATATTACTGACGAAAATTTTTTTTGTCTTTATTGGTAAAAATATCGGAAAAATTTCCAAAAAATGTTTTGATGGGAACATCTTCAATAACTAAATTCTATGTAACCATCCATGTTCCAAGATGTAACTGAAAAATGCCCCCTGTGTAGTTGAAATAATAAAAAATTTACATAATAATTTATTTAAATGATTTTCGGTTGCTTTTTTTTTATCCTCCCCTTTAGTCACTTAGAGGCAGGGAGGGAGGAGGAAGCCTGAGAAATTTAAATTAATTTGAAAATGCCTTAACATAAAATTTACTAGAATATGTTTAACTTATGTATATACATAGAGACGCCTGTAAATAATTTTTGTAGAGTGTAAGTAGAGTACTCTATAAAAACTGATTAGGAATAACTATGGTTAAGCAAGTGGTGGGAGGCAGATCTTGTATCTTGGCAGAGTTACTATTCAAATGCTTGCTAAGTTTGTGCAAAGCTTTTAATTTCATTTGTGCTTTGGGATTGTGCATTATGCAACTTGCTTTGCGAGAACTCGAGACGTCGAGGTCAGCTAGACAAGCTACCGTTTCTATTTGCATTTTGATTGGAAGCAAGCCTGATGACTTGGAGCTCTTGAGGATGCCTGGAGGGGGGACTCCAGGTGTTAGTGAGGATTAGACGATCCGACGTAGAACTCATTCTTTATCCATGATCTGAGGCTCAAAAAGCATTTTCTGACTGGTATTTTGTATCATGGTCCAATGAGATTATGAAGTACTTCTTGCGGGTATTCTATTAGTCTTTCAAATTCCATTTAACAGCAATTTGCGAATATAAAGTAAAATTAAAATTCACTTTTTAGGTTAACCCCCTCATATATTTGTTTAATTTCGCACTTAAATTTTTTAAAAAGTCTCTAAACAAATCATTGTTGTTACATTACCTTCAATACAATAACACAACCTTTAAATTGATAAATTTATACCTAATAGCTCTTGATATTTTATATATAGTTGACGTAGGCTTCCACGGTCCTCAGACATATTTACCAATACTTCTTCCGGGTTTAACCGTGTCTTGGAGTTTTTAGGTGCCAAGCTTCCTCATTCTCCATTTAGTCCTGAAGAAGCCATTACACGGTGTGCGAAAGCTTGGCACCTAAAAACTCCAAGACACGGTTGAACCCGGATAATATATTGGTAAATTATTTATAATCCCCAATCCTGCACATCGGTCCCATTTTTTTCAGAAACAAACTTAGTCTTTCTTTTTCTTTTGCTTTCAACAGCTACTTGCAGAATTTCAAATATATATA
>KZ808596.1:163204-181728 GCA_000696205.2 Oncopeltus fasciatus | reverse complement strand
GAGTCCTGGCTGGGACAGTTAGATTTTTTATTCTGTTCCCTTGCACTAAAAATTATCTAAATTTACGTGGGATTAAAGACCACAAATTAAATAATATTTATAAAAGTAAAATAATAATATTATCTGTTGGCTGCGGTTGTGGATTTAAGCATTTGTTTTCTGGTTGGTTTGCCTCGTTCGTTGTGGGTGGTTAATCCCACTCTCCGCCGAGTTTCAGTATATACTCCACAAAGGCAATATGGAGAAACATAGCTCTCCAGATATTAGAGTAGGATTCTACGTGTCAGCGTTCTTATGACCCTAGCAGATTTACGTTGGAAGCCTAGAGGCTACCTAGAGATTATCTGTAGATTGTCTGTGTCACAGGGGCCTTCGCAAACCTGTATGATAAATGACGTGCTGATAATACATTTTTTGAATCCTAAGTTCGTCTATGGAAATTATACTATTAGGAAATACAAGGGATGTTTTGGTTTCTACAACAATTTATTTCTTTTAAAATTGATTTAGTTATAAAATGTATATCGTGTGAGAATGGTCGGGGTTTCGGACAGGAAGAAAAAAATATACACCAAAATTTGGAGTAATATTTTTATTTATGCCAACGTTTCGGCTTACTAGCTAAGCCGAAACGTTGGCACAAATAAAAATATTACTCCAAATTGTGGTGTATATTTTTTTCTTCCTGGCCGAAACCCCGACCATTCTCACACGATATTCGAGACGGCCAACTAATCATCAACCATATAAAATGTATATTTTATACCTAGAATGAAGACAAAATGTTTTTGTACATGTGAACTTCTTTAATGTCTTAAAAAACTACTAAATATTATTAAATGATTTTAGTTGGGGTTCGGTCAAGGTAGATCTAAAAAAAATAAAAATTTAAAAAAAAGTGTATTTTTTTTAAAGATTATCTGACAACGTTTCGGCTTACATTGTAAGCCATCTTTAGGGCTATGATGAAGATGAGAGAGGACGTCTTGTCCCTAAGTTCGCATTTCAATGATATCCCTGAAGATGGCTTACAATTTAAGCCGAAAAGTTGCAGATAATCTTTTTAAAAAATACATTTTTTTAAAATTTGAATTTTTTTTGGATCCACCTTGACCGAACCCCAACTAAAATCATCTAATAATAATATCTACGGTGAAAAAAACTCTCCTTTTGAACTACTAAATATGGCATAAACAGGAGAAAATATGACGCTAAAACTATTATCTATATCAATATAACATATTCAACCCTGTCGCTCGCTTTTTTTATTTATTTTTCCATTCTCTGTGATCTGCACTTTCCTCTTATGAATTTTTTCAAGAGGGAGAGTGAAAGTGACTCCCATTTGGATTTCTGAAAAAAAAACAACAATAAAAATACTTTTATTTTAATCTTATTATATGGATGTCATCGTCGACCATGACAGCCATTACAGTTTTTTTAAAATAATTCCCGGAAAAGTCATTATTAAGAAATTAAAACTAAAATGGTTTGTCCTATTTAATAAATTTTATGATCGCAGAATGATTCTAACTGTCTGAAAATAGCTACTGTAGAACCGATATATAAAAAGGCTAGTCCTTATGAAATTTAAAACATCACACCCCTATCTATCTTACATAATTTTTTTAAATAATTATCTTTAATTAATTTTAATTAACGATTTAAATAGATCTTTTAACGAAATTTAAGGCCTTCAAATAAATTTCATGGAATACCTATCATAAAGTTTTTACAGGTTAATTTACATACGTTGTAGATATGGGCTCAATAAAAAAAGAAACAGGTTTGTTTAAGGCAAATTGGAAATGAAAATTTGATTTTGCCTCATCCCTCCGCCCGCAGACCGAAAATCAAAAATCAGACTTCACAGTGTCACCCGCCTGAATATTCTCAGGAATATTCCCTGAAAATTTCATTAAAATCGACCCAGTCGTTTTTAAGTACATACTTTACATAAATACACACATCCTATTTTATATATATAGACTAGTGGACCCGGCAAACTTCGTTTTGCCAAACAAATTTTCTTTTAGGGCGTTGCTGGCCCTAAGCNTTAAATATATATTTAAAAAGTATTATAAAAATTTGAATGAAATTATAACCAAGCAAGATTTATATATATAACATGTTACTTTCTTAAACATCCGTAAGGTTCTCTCCAGCCTGTTGGTGCTAGCTCGATACCGAAATGCTATTCTTGTTTAATATTCGAATTTTATTCGTTCCATTCGTACAGGGAATTTTATTTTAATACGGTTAAATTCTATAATCAATTATATTTTATTTTTCATTTTTTGTAATACGACAGATGTTATAAAAGGTTATCAAAACAACAGCTTGAGAACTGAGGTTAGAAAAGGTTTTGCTAATGACAGCCGCCGGAGGTATGTTTGTCCCGTACCCAGACAGGAGGTGGATAGAAGACACAGCTGGGGTAGAGTCTAGTGGAGATTTATCGCCAGCAAGACACCGCATTGTTACGTGCACGTGTTAAATATACGGTGACCAGCACGTGACCAAAAATCTCTCTCTTACTTCTATATACCACTTCCCCTTATAACTCCGAAATTGCAATTTACACACCGCAGATTTTATTTTATGTCTGTTACTGTATATATTAAAAGTAATTTTATATAAGCAACATGGAATAATTGTTAAATAATATTAAAAATACATCTTTATGGAAAATTTGTAATAACTTTAACAAAATGTCAGCTGTCAAGTGTATTAATGAAATTTCAGTGATTTTACCATGTCATGTTATTTAAAAATTTATGGTATAAAATAAATTTTAACCTGGTTTAATATAAATTAATTTAGGACATGGTCTAATATAAGAAAAAGCCAAAAAAACCTAGATAGAGTTTTATTACGATAAGAATTCATTTGGGGGGGGGGGGAGGGGTCTTTCCCCGCAATTTTTGCAAAGAGAATATTCGTACAATTGAAAATATTGGTTCATTATTTTCACAGTCAAAGAAAATCTAAGCCTTATAGTATTCTAGTTACTCTCAGCCATACTTTGCATGTCTGGAGGGTATTATTTACGATAAAAAATGGTTAAATTGAACTATGATTTTATAATGAACCATAAATAATTGACATTAAATGTTTCTTGTTGGGGTTCGGTCCAGTAGATCCAAAAAAAAAATATTAATATTTAAAAAAATGTGTATTTTTTAATATTATCTGCACATTAAATTCACAATTTTCCATATCTTTCCTGTAAGTCATGAAAATGTGATCCTAGGGACACGTCTTCCCCTCTTACCTTCACGATAGCCCTGAAGAGGTCTTATATTGTAAGCCAAAATTTTGACAGATAATTAAAAAAGTACACATTTTTTAAAGTTTGTATTTTTTTTTATCTACCTTGACCGAACCCTAACGAAAAAATTCTAACAATAATATCTGCGGTCAAGAAGAAAAAAAAATTCCATTTGAATTAATAATTGACGTGTTTGGAGGTTGGTTGGACGTCGAGTATAATTCTGAAGAAATTAGTCAGGTTTACGGACAGGAACAGAAAAATAAAACACTCCAAAATTATCTAGTAGTTATTTTATTATTGCCAACGTTTCGACTTAGCTTGTAAGTAATTATCAGGACGATAATGATATAGGGACTCAGTTTTAGCTCTGCACTCTAAAATGTGACAATAAACCTCCCTCCCTAATCTCCTCATACATCACTATCGCCCTGATAATGACTTACAAGTTAAGTCGAAACGCCGGCAATAATGCAATAATTATCCAACAATTTCGGAGTGTTCTATTTTTCTGTCCCTGGCCGAAACCCCGACCAATTTCTCCAGAGTTATTTTCAAGGTGGCGAGCGGAGTATGGGCAGTAGTAGCTGGTCCCTCAAAGAGATGATGGGATCGGGGACAATGGACCACTCAGGGCAATCCACAGAGAGTTAGGCAGTCCGAATCCCGGCGTCATGGTGCTAGCTCAGCTCGCAGTCCTCCTGGCACTCCTCGCGAACTCGGCAAGGGGAGACGAGCTCTCGCCTCGGCCAGACTCGCCCCATCAGACAGCCCCTCAGAGCCTCGCACCGTCTCGCGCCTGCTTCAAGGAATTGGCCTTCCAGAGGTACGCCATGGTCCCCTGTGGAGTCTGTCCGCCGGGAGCGCTGCTTGTTTTCGACTTCGGACCGAGGTGCAAGTCCATGCCGTCCTGGTTCAAGAAGCAAGGCTTTAAGTAAGAGCTTATGTATCCACAGTTATGTAATCACAATATATTCCTTTCAATAAATTTCCTTAGTAAATACTTTTTTATTACCCAGATCTTTCCTTGTTTGATTGAATTTCACAAATTATGCAAAAATAATTTATTTTAAAATATTCAAATCTTTCACTATTAACCATATTTTAGTAATTCAACTTAATTTAATCAAAATTATTCAGTTACACTATTTAGTACTATGCGTGACATTTTATTAATCAGGAATTAAAAGACTTTTCAGAATATTTATTTCTAAATATTAAAATATATCTACTCATCATGTATAATTTGTAGTCAAATTGTAGAGAAATAATTTAAAAATGATTGAATACCTTTGATCTTATTAATACAAGTAATCAATAATAATTGATATTATTATAATAAGTGTCTTTGTATATTAAAAAAATTATTTATAATAAAATAAAGGCTTTATTACACCAGATGTATTTTAATATCTTCAACTGGGTCAGTTTGCAAATCTAGTCCCGCCAAAAAAATTTGTTTTAACTTTATTTATTTTTTAGAATTTTCAGGATTTAATAATATAAAGAATGGACTATTTTAATCTCCTCTTTATTTCAAGAAAGAAAGAAAAAAGAATAATAATTAATTAGATTCTTTGAACTTCATTGTTCTTAATATTATAATGAATAAACAATCATTAATTCCTAATTATTTTTATAAGATTATTTTTACAAAACTGGAGTAAACAACATTCATCCCACATTAATTAATTTTTTAATATACGAATGCCATTATAAAATAAATAACGGAAGAGAACTTTTATAAATTCCTATGTAACCACTCTCACGGTGGAATTTATTGGTTATTCTTATTTTATTTGGAAAGAGGACAGAGAGAGGGAGAGAAAAGAGTTTCTGGAATATGTCTTCTTGAAATGAAATAAGTAAGATCATATAGTATATTGACTGGGTAATAATTTATAAGCTACCAAAAGAGATACAATATATACTAATGGACATTGAAATAATATGTTTACATAAAAAATAATGTTTTTATTATGTTTAAATTTTTTAATTTTAAAAGTATTTTATTGCCTCCTTAGAATATTATCCGTTTTTATCGTTTTCTGTTTAACTGATGAATTTTTTTATATTTTTTATTTCCACATTTTATATGTTGTTAAGTGTTTATTTATTTCTATAATTCTTCAAATAAGAATAATCAATTATAATTGAAAAAATAATTTTTACTGGTTAAAATTTTCTTTGTAGGAAATAATAATGAAGATAGGAGGAAATAAATACAAAAGAATTATTCCCTGTAATTAGTCAAAAGAAGGCTCATTCAATTGGCATTTATCATGACTTCCTCTTTGAATTTGTCTTTGAATGGTCCTCTTAATATTCACTACCTTCTACAAAACAAATATTCATTAATAAATAGTCTTCGAAGAACTTCTTTCATTTAGGATGTTATGAAAAAAACAACAAAGAAAAAAAAAATTAATTGAAATAGTAAGTAGTTATTAAATATTTAGAAACATTTTAATTAGGAATTCATTTAATGATGAATAGTTATACTTCACTATTCATCATTAAATGAATTCCTAATTAAAATGTTTCTAAATATTTAATAAGTACTTACTTTGAATTACTAAAGACCTCATTACTTGGCACTAGAGACAGTATCTCTTTTGTAGATACTGTCTCTATTGCCTATAGGAAAATTAAGTTATTCACATTAGTACCTTGATAAGAATTTTGAATAATTTTTACAGATCTACAGATATATATTTGTATATTTACAAGCTAAAGCGTTCAAAATTTTTTAAATAAATTAACTCAACTCGATTTTGAGCTTCAAACCGTTGAAGGTGTTTGTTAATTGTTGAAATCGGTCGAGAAAGAAACATTTTTTTTCGATTTCTGCCAACAAATTCCAAAAAAGGAAGGTTCCGTTTTATTAGGAAAATTTTGGACCTAAATTGTAACAAAAATCAAACCTAAACTGGAATTTCATGTCAAGAAAAGTCTCTTACGTAATATCCCCTTACCTTTGATTACGAAAGACAAAGTTCAGTGTTTCTTGAGTAGGCATTCTACGAGTGAAGCACGGATATATTTTGGACATCTAAGTCACCAGTTACTGTAATATATTTTGAAAATAAATTATAATTTTGAAAAGAAAGCAGAAAAAAAACCAACTTTAAGGTGATATGTGATAAAACATGATAAGAGGAACACAGTCTATCCATTATTTGTGAATATGCTTAATAAATATAATAAGTAAAATTTGAAATTGAAACAAACAAAATGGAAACCAATTTCTGAAGTACATTAGGATTATTTGACACACTATTATCAGAATTATTATTTATCTAAATAAAATAATACATAATTATTCTGTTTACTAAAAATACATAATATAAACATAAAAATATTTATAGCACTGTTTATGCTCTCGTGAGAAAATTCACAATATTTGTCATATCATAAAAAATTTGTTACTTGTAGATAAATGAAATATAAATTATAAATTTTGTGAGATTATAACCTCAAAAAAAGTTAATATTGTTGTATATCCCTTATTCTCACTGCATTTAATAAAAGGTAACGATATACGAAACACCCATTTTTATTCTAAAGTACCTATCTTTCTACTTTGTATATTTAATATGGTTAGAGGTTCGTTGGACGTCGAATATTATGTTGGAGAATTAGTCTGGGTTTCGTCCATGATGAGAAAAAGAGAATACTCTAAAATTGTTGGGTAATTATTTTATTATTGCCGACGTTTCGACTTATTTGGTAAGTCATCATCAGGGCGATAGTGATATTTGGAGAGATCTCCGAGGGAGGTTTATAGTCCCATCAGAGAGTGCAGGACTAAATCAATAAAATAATTACCCAACAATTTTGGAGTATTTTATTTTTGTGATCCTGGCCGAATCCCCGACTAATTTCTAGTTTAATTATTTAATTTTATATCTAGAAAAAAATTACCATCATATCTAATAATAAGTTGAATAATAATGAAATAAGGATTTACTCTGATAAGAAGCTGATAAAATAATAATAATAATTAATACTTTACTAATAATAAATAATTTACTCATCTATGAAATAATGTTCTCTATTTTCTCCTTCATCTCACCAAATGATGCGTATTTTTAAATTGTATTGTGAATTGCATAACTTTTACAAAAAGTAAATCTACATCCATATAATTGTTATCAATGAGTTATCTCGTGATTATTATGGAATAATTCTGGTAAAAAAAGTTATGAAATTTTATTTTAAAAATCTAATAATAAATATTTAGACACATTATATATCTCCATATCTATATTTTATTTGACTATTTATTTTAATGATTTTTTTTCATATGCTATAGGATAATCTTCTGAGTTCAGTGGTTTTTGAAAAAAAATAAATAAAAAGTTGTTTACTGTTAATTGGGTATTTAATTAGGTTTCAGTAAATCGAATATATACATTTATAACGATAAACGAGGGTTAAAAAAAAATTCAGAAATCATAGATATATTGAATCATTATACTTAACCTGTTAACCGGGGGGTTCCTGTTCAAATTATGCAAAATGTACCCGGCGCCTATTGTTTCGCTAGGACATGTCTATACGTCACGCCTAGAGACGTGAATACACCCTCAAAAATTATGCAGTTTTTGAGGGCGTATTCATATGTCCTCCTTGTCCCCAATTTGGTTTACGCCTGACGCATTTATATGTTTTGTCCGGTTAACAGATTAAAATAATTTTGGGCCTGGTGCTTCGAGATCTGCAAGCAGGTAAACTTAGATAACCGAATTCCACTTTATAAAATGGAGTTTTTAAGTGGTTATGCTCAGCTCTCTCTCTCTCTCTCTCTCTCTCTCTCTCTCTGATCATATAGTATATTGACTGGGTAATAATTTATAAGCTACCAAAAGAGATACAATATATACTAATGGACATTGAAATAATATGTTTACATAAAAAATAATGTTTTTATTATGTTTAAATTTTTTAATTTTAAAAGTATTTTATTGCCTCCTTNAATTTTCCATAGGGGATAATATGAAGCAACTTTTGAAAAATTTCAACTAATCTTTAACGATGTTACATTATACTAGCTAAATATATGATCTTTTAAAAATTATATATATATGTTCGCGCCCTAATCCTCCCTTGTCAGTCCCGAGCGCCCTAATCTCGGCACAGGGGCTGACTCACCTGGACTCGCGACCCTTATCGCCTAAAACAGTTTCCCCCTACCTCACTCCCACTCTGCTTCCAGATCTCATAGGAGACACTCTGCTTCCAGGAGTAGACGAAGTGTCTAACGAATCCTCCGCCGCCATTTCGCTCCCTAAATATTATTAATTCGTGCCGCCTTATGCGCCTCCCCGTTACAATACAGTCCATTACTCCTCGTCCACTCACGACTGCCACGCATTCCCAGAAGGTAAGTGCTCTGAATTTTTGGTTTTTTCGCTTGGCCGAGTTAGAGACCTTTAATTTCAGGGCCGCTTTGGAGGAAGGACTGCAGGTGAGAGCAAGGACCGAGCTGCTTGCTGAAACTACATTGTAAGTAGTAATTTGTTACCTATTATATTCAATTTTTCTTTCTTTTTCTTTTATTTTAATATTAAATATTTATTCTTTATTAGTCACATTCGAACCAGCAAAAACGCCGCCACATATATAAAACTTTTCAGTACGAAGAAATGCTATTCAGGAATTACTAAGGTACTTTTCCTCACTTATAGTTTTAAAATAATTCAAAGTATACACACATGTTAATATAGATTTATACACATAAGAATACATACGTGTACACACACATATGAATACTGATTTTGAATTTCACAGCAGTCGTGAAAAGTTCGCAAAGGTATAATAACGTATATAAAAAAAGGTAGCTCCAATTATAATCGGTAGCCCTTGGGGTATTGCTAAAAATCAATAATAATAAAATAAATAGAATTAAAGTTCATTTAATATTTTCATTTATACATATCAACATTTAAAAAACTAAACACAGACTATATGTTTTACAGTAACACTTATATATATCAATAAACATTTTTTAAGATGTTAATTTAAATAATATATGCAACATTTATAATTTTTAAGGGTGTTTTTCATAGACTTTACATATATTTAACACATATTTTCGGTGTGAGGAGGAACTTCAAGGGAGACCAGATCCAAGTATTCCTGTATCTGGCCTGGCTCAGCCCCCATCTGTTACTCCTCAGACCGAAATCTATATATTTCCATATATATTTATATACCTTATATCTCTAATAAACTTACAATTAAAGATAAAATACAACAAATGTTTGCAATATGTACAATTAAATTGATATATCATTATATTTCTACTGTACAACATTTATAAAAAAGGTAGAGTTAAGTATTATAAACAGCAAAATTTGAATTTGAATATGTATTCGCAGATTACATAGCTCTCTTTGGCTCAAGCAAAACCACAAATAAAATTTGCTATTTACAAATCAAATTACAGTTGTGTTCGCGCTTACATACTCCACAATGAAAATAATGATTTTCTAAAATAACAAAACTTTTTTTGGCTGAACTATCTTGGTTTTTTTTTCATGAAACTTATTAAGAAAACGTTTCTATAATCTTACTATATATATAAAATATGTATATGCACTGTGTATCTTCGTTTTTAATTTATTTAATATTTACTTTAGAGAATGAGAAGAGACAGAGAGAGAGAAGAGGGAGAAGAACCCTTTATTGCACTGGGATCAAAGAACATCTCTTTACAGACCGATGTAATTATATTTTATCATACTTCTGCAAAATATTAATGTTTCTGAGAGAAATTTGATTGGAAAACAGATAGATAGATAAATAGAAAAGCGAGAAAAGTAGAAAAATATTCCATTTTAGAGAAATAGGTATTTTATTACATACAATAACACAAATTTAAAATACATTTATATCATTCATCGAACTTTTGGAAAGTAATAGATGAGTTAAGGGATATTTACATTTATAATGTGACCATAGGTCATCTCTTAAAGACTTATCTATTTCTATTTACTTGAAGGCAAGCAATCTTAGCTGGGGAATAGATAATAAGAACGTATTATAATGAAATACTATTTCTCCTTTTGAGGGCTCTGATTCGCTTGGCATCAAAGGGATGATCAAAAACTAAAATGACGAGTGGAGTAGGAGTTTGAAGGGAATATAGGTGTGAGTAAATGTGTTGTGGTAGTGAGGGCATAGACACAAAAAATAAAGCATACTGAATACAACGTGCACACACCACTTGACCACCCATTTGTTCTCTCGAGAACCCTCCATTTCCTAAAACTACACTTTACAGCTTAAAATAAGACATTTTTTTCTAGAAAGGTTGCTACTGTTCAGCGTGTTTCAAATGCAATACCTTTGAGTAAAACATTTTGTTCTTGGATTATTTAAAATATTTATTGTACATTAATGATCTTAATTTTAAGTAGTAACTAATTTATTTAGTATTTATTATCAATTTATATTAAAATCGCCGTCAATTAAATTACACTATTGTTTTCTTTACTTTCTCTCTCTCTATCTCTCACCCTCTCTCTCTAACTCTCTCTTTTATATATTTCATTTCTTATTCAATCTATCATCTTTATATAAAATTATTACGATTTATTTGTCTGTTGTTTTATTACATTGTAAGAATTTTTTGTCCATTTGTATTTTTTTACATTGATATTTGAAAATATTTTAAAACTTAAAGCAAACGAATTACAGAATTGAAGAAGTTCCACTTTCTACTTTCAGTAACTTATCCTTGTTCAAATTTTATAAGAGCATTAATAATTTCACAAATTAAATAATAGGTTTAAATTAAGAAAAAATAATCTTAAATAATTAAATGAATATTAGGCATATTTTACCATAAAACTAATCCACTTACTTGATGAAAATTTAAGTTAAAAAAGAAGACTATTAAGTTTTATTATTTAGATTAAAAATACAGCATTTTATAAGGAAATAAATACTGTTCAAAATAGATTTATTATCGCTGTTTTAAAAAATCATTATATACATTATATAGGATTTGAAACGGTATACTTAGACTAACGTAAATGACCCATACGCCCTTTAAACTTTTGAAAAGTTTTGAAGATTCAACTCATATTTTATTTCAAATCTACGTGATCACAGCATTCCAGACCTAATGTAACATGTTTATAGCTAAGCTTATCATAGATACTTACGAATTAATGCCCTATACATTTATTTTATACAAATAACAACTATGACTAAGAAAAGCCAAAAATATTTAGTGATAACATTGATTCTATTTAAATTTATCACAAATATTTGGACTAAAATTAATAAACATTAAAATATTTAGCTTTAAACTTGCAACAACGACGTACATTATTTATATTTATCTACATTTAATCAATTATTTGAGTATCTTGGAACTTTAAAGATGGCAAATTTTATAATTCGCATATCATTAAACCTCTAAGAAAATATGATTTTTAAAATTTATTTTGGGATCCAACATGTACTCTAAATACAAAGCTTATTAAATAATAAAGTAGTAAAGCTTATTAATATATAACATCGACATCTAACGAATAGAATTTGTTTCAGAAGATATTTATAATTCGGAAAGATACGAATTATCTTGAGGGTGGTTTACCTAAGATTGATACATTTACATATATTACAATGCATGTAGAAGATAGCTGTTAAAAAGTGAAATTATTTACAGTAATTGCAATAGCAATGGCAATTTTAATGAAAAGGACTTTTCCAAGACAACATATATTACATAGAATATCTTCTTCCCATAATCCACAAAGAGGTACTAATGTAAAAAAAAGTTATATTATACTTTAAGTGTTTATACATATCCTAATTAGTACCTTCTTGATTCAGTCATTTCAAAGTTTTAATTTTACTAACCTATACATATGCTCTCTAGTGACAACGAATTTGCCGAAGCACAATAATGTTATTATAATAAGTAATGGAATTACTATAAAATTGGAGATTAGATAATATTTATTAAATATACATGTACATAAATACATTGAAAACATTTATTTTGTTATGAGCAGTTAGTGATATAAATATAAAACTAATTTTTGTTAAAAAATATCTACTCAAATAACCTCAGTTTTTTTTTTGCACACAAATGACAGAAAGAAGCTCATTTAACAAGTTTTTTTATACAGAAGAATTTCATCTACTGTATGGTATAATGTAAAATTACCAGAAATCACTAAAAACAATTTTTTATTTTTGGATTTACTCACATTTAGAGTCTCAAATAATTATTTAATTATTATTTTTTTATAAAAAATCCTTAGTATTAAAGAAACGGAAAGACATCGTGGCGTCCACTTCTTGACAATAGGTCATGCTGAGGCGTAATGAATTGTTAATGCGAATAGTAATTATGTGGAGGTAGATAGTTAATTATTTGCACTTGGAAACTATGAAATTTACAAGAAAAAATCGAGGGAGAATGGAAAAGGAACGTAATACTGAAAATGTATCTAGATAAGATTTAATAGCCTGCCCTCTTTCAGAAAGTTCATTACAGAGTCATGTTTTTAAGTTATGTTTTTTCCTAGTTGCTTTATATTTTAGGAACTTTGTAAATATATATTTGATGGTAAGAAGTATATGGGTGGGTTATCCTTTGCCATTATATAGCCATGAGTAAGTCTTGTGTGTCCTATTCTTAGTCTGGTTCTCTTACGTACCCTCGGTGTAAATTTTATCTTGCGTAACTCGTAGTCTCTGGTTGACCATCATATATGTTTGGTGGTTGGTTATCCTTTGCCATTATATAGCCATGTGTAAGTCCTGTGTGTCCTATTCTTAGTCTGGCTAATACCACTTCTCTCTTACGGACATTGAACTGAACCATACCCTCGGAGTAGATTTTATCTCGCGTAACTTATTGTCTCTGGTCGTTAAGTTTATGCGGAATATACCAATAGCAATTTAATATGGTTTTTAGAGTTGAGGAGTTCGTTCATATCTATTGGTAATCCGAATTTCTTGATCGAGAGAGCATTTTTACGATCTTGCTATAACTAACAATTATTTTGACTTGCTATTTTAATATGCACGTTTAACTTGAGAAAAATTATTTTAATGTGTGTTAGCTAGGTATTATTTTTTCTGGGCACATCGGTTGAAATTGGTTTGCCAAAGTCAGACATAAAAAAGGAAAATGTTTTAGTGCTTGGGGTAGGGATAGCTCACCAGAAGGAATTTATTGCAATTTATGTCCTCAATTGATAGATGACACTTTCTCATATCTAGCTTTAATTGAAGTGCAGTTATTTGGGAGCACACTAGGACTTGATAAAGACTGATTCAAAGGGTGTTACTGAATTGACGCCCCTAAATATTGGAGGATTCTTTGGTGACTTAATTCTGTAGTATATTACGGTTTTTCAGGGGGGAAGAAAAATGACTTGTTTAGTTTTTGGTAAGTCTTCGGCCTTCAGGATATACGGACTTGGAGATGTAACCATCAAAAATTTTAAATTTAACTAAAAAGTTGACAAAAGTTGATAAAGAAAAGTATTTCTTTTCGAGCTAATTCTAGATAACTTTTATAAAAAGTTGAAGCGTATAAAATAAACTAAACTTGAGGACATAACCTATCGTGCTGTTGAAATATCCAAATTTTTCGCGCCAATCACTGACATAACTCGACGTACTGATGTATAGGAAACTAAAGAATTTAGGAAAATAGGCAAAATCCTTTAATGTTAATAATTTAATGTTCTAAAATTTTTTCGACAAAAAAACTCTTAGAATTCTTAACAGAAACGAACTCAAATTTTACAATCTCAAACAAAATTGACTACTGCAAAGCCTGAAGAAGTAATTATATAAATCAACTTAATAATACATTGTATTCATCACTAATATGATACCTATTAATATAGTCAAAACAAGGGCGAGCGATATTGTTTTTCCATGAATACGAAAAATTCCCTTGTGTAAAACTGCTGTTTAAAGCAAAATATTAGGGAATGAAATATTTCTATGGACCAATAATTTTATTACTCTATTATAAAGACTAGAAAATTACTTTAATTAGAAAAATGACGAATTTAAAGTTACTTCAGTGATTTGAACTGTTTTATCAGTCAAGGCTACAAATCACCGTGTTTTATTCTTAGTGAACAGCATCCTTTCAATCATGATAAATTTTTGCTTATATTTAATGGAATAATAAATAATAATCCACTGTAAAAAAATTGTGGTGGCTTATAAAAAAAATATTAAAAAAAAAGAAGGTAGAAATGAAAAAAAAAAATCAAGTTTTCTACGTTGGAAGTTTTTCGCGCACATCACAGAGGCAAAACATATGTGAGGGATGGAATGCTGATGTGGATTAAAATTCAAGCGTAAAAATCATTTCCCGATTCAAAAGAGATTCAACTAAAGCTCAGTCATGAAAAAATAACTCTGAATTTTGCCAAAAAGAATTTAAAATAAATAATAATTGCAAAAAGTCATTAAATTTGAATTTAAAAGAGAAATTTCATTCAAAAACCAGGAATGAATATGGCCAAGATATTAAAGGCTGTGTGACAAGGATGTTTCATTTAATATTAGATTATAATTCTGCCAAAATAATATTTTTTCCATTTTACTAAAGAAAATTTAAACTCAACGAAGAAAGAGGTTTTAAGTTCAAAGATTTATAAAATAAAATAATTTAAATACATTTATTTCTCTAAAAATTATTTACTTTGCTCGAAAAATATTTTAGTGAATATATATTAGAAGTGGGTAAATGAATGATACAATTTTGCAGCAATCTACAGCAAAGCTATTACCGTAATTTGAAGAAATATTGAAAATATTTTCATTGTCAATAGGGTAAAAAAAAACCAATATATTTATATAATTGCATACTTTCTAAAATGAATAATTTACTTAATTTTTGGAGACTGGATACTTTTATTTTGTATCATATTTAAAATAATTATTTATCATTTAAGACTGTTTGACTACTAAAGGTGATATAGGATTCAGCAAAAAATTGTTTTGAATGATTTCCAGCTCACGTCACAATCTATGACAAAAGCACAAGTTTTCCTTTTGATGTAGAATCTTACTGATTCCCAGGGCAAATAACCCTGCAATGGTGTAGGTACATTTCCATTAGACCCTGCATGTATATATGTATGTATGTGTACACAAATTTTTTGTATTTTGTATTTTTGATGAGGGTGAAGGAATTCACAATAAGTCATTATTAAAAGAGAGATTTTCACGAATGAGACAAAACACTGGCATAAACTAACCTTAATGACAGGTTTCGAAACTTATTTCAGCTTATTTAGAATGTTCAGGAGCTTTGAGAAACTTATTTTTTTCTTTCCAAAATGTACGCTTTCTATTACAACATGTTTCATTTATATTACTAAATCAATAATTTAGTATAAAAAAAAACAGTGATATCTCGGTTTGAAGGACTGTTTAAAATATTTTTTTTTATATTTATGTAATGTAAACATTGATTTTGGTTAGAGTAAACATGAGTGTTTGATGGATGTCCAGCTAAAAATGACAGAAATTCCTCTTGATCGTTATTTAATGCTCGTTCCTATGGAATTGTAACCGAATAGCCCTGGAACGTAGAAGATTCGTTCTTAGATGCCGCTTAGAGCGCTGTGTAGGTGGTGGTGGCCGGGTTCTGGTGCTGGGCCCTCTGCTGGCCGTTCTGGCAGAGGAGGAGTGTCGGACTCGGCTCCTGCGACTGCTCGGCGTTGGGGCGACGTCTGCAGGGCAGGAGGGAGACCAGCTCTCGCCGGATGTTGGAGTTCAGCCAGCCGTAGACGACGGGGTTGGACACTGCTGAAGACATGGCCGTCAGATGGCAGGCGGCGAGCGCCACGTACAGCGAGTGTGGTGAGATCTGCTGGGGCCCTCCGGGGCTCAGGAGGAGGTCGGCCAGCAGGGAGAAGAGGCCCAAAGGCAGCCAACTCACAGCGAACAGAACAGCAACTCCTGCGACAGGAATTCACACTTTGAACAATAGCGTTAAGTTATTTCTCTAAGAGATAAAGAAGATAAATTATGTTCACGTAGGCTTCCACGGTCCTCAGACATATTTACAAATACTTCTTCCGGGTTTAACTGTGTCTTGGAGTTTTTAGGTGCCAAGCTTTCGCACATCGTGTGAAGGCTTCTTCAGGGCTGAATGGAGAATGACATCCTCATGAATCCTCATTCTACATTCAGCCCTGAAGAAGCCATCACACGATGTGCGAAAGCTTGGTACCTAAAACTCCAAGACACGGTATAACCCGGATGAAGTATTGGTGTATAAGATAAATTATCTTAAAAGAATGCCTTTGCAACTTCTGTTTCTCTCATTAGTCTTTGATGCATTATTTATATATTTTTTCTACACAATTTACTGCAATCTTGGGATTAGAGACTAGCGGGAACACAATTTCAATTAGGATAAGCATTACTGTTGAGTTATTCAAATTATGGATATATTGATATGCCAGATTCGTCAGTTTACTAGTTAAAACATATCACATTGTATACATTTTATAAATATTATTTTTTGTGGTATTTACCATAATCCCACGTAAAATCTAACAATTTTTAGTGCAAGGGAACAGAATAAAAAATTCAACTGTCCCAGGTAGGACACGAACCTGGATCCCCTGCTATCCGGGCCGGTGCATTTTCCATTTATGTTACCGAGACAAGTCTGATAAGTTATTAAATTCCCCGCACTAGTGTCGAGAGTCCAACCTCCGAGGCAGACGAATATATCGTCTCATGCTCGGAGGAGCTGACATTGTCAAGCCTATTAAATTACTCTCGTTACTTACTTTTAAATTTTAATTAATTTATCAGACTTGTCTCGGTAGCATGAATGAAAAATGCACCGGCCCGGATGGCAGGAGATCCAGGTTCCAGTCCTGGCTGGGACAGTTAGATTTTTTATTCTGCTCCCTTGCACTAAAATTTGTTAAAATTCACATTGTTTAGATTCTTGTGGAAGATTACCGTGTGTTATGGAACGGAAAGTCAAGTCTTTTCATAAAAACGAATCAGATTGTCATTCCCAATGTGTGCATACATTCCCATCAGAGATATCTTTGACTTTACTATCTCACGCACACTTGGCTACGAAATTGCACGTTAGTACATCATGAGATCGCTGTAGTTCTCCAGTTAATTGGAACAAACAATAAAAAAAAAATAATAAAAATAAAATTAAAAAGTGGTCTCTCGCTAAAACATTACCGCCTTATGAATTTTAGCTACTAGTAACTTCATCGAAGTGTTTGCTTGGTGTAAAACAAATGTCAAAAAATGAACTACCTTGTTTGTTTCCGATTTGTAAAAAATTGTTGAACATGTTTTGTTTTTTTTTAAACAATTTTTTTTTTGTTCAAGTAGGTTTCCACGGTCCTCAGACACATTTACCATACTTTTACCGGTTTCAACCGTGCCTTGGAGTTTTTAGGTGCCAAGCTTTTGCACATCGTGTGATGGCTTCCTCATTCTCCATTCAGCCCTGAAGAAGCCATAACACGATGTGCAAAAGCTTGGCACCTAAAATATCCTAGACACGGTTGAACCCGAAAGAAGTATTAGTAAATTCTTTTTTTGCCAAATTTTTGTTTTTCGACACGAAAAATAAATTAGTGGCAAACCAGTTAAATGAGTCTAACTGTCTATTTATCAGTTTACTTTTGTAAATTGTGATTTTACAGAAAGGTTTAATTAAAATTATATCATCATGACTACAATCTTAACTTTACAGTTAAACACATCATATGAATAACAACAATACTAATTGTAATGAAATAATATAATAATTAATTGTATAATGGGTAAAGCCTGACAAGATAAAGAGTACATAAAAGATAAATATGCTTTAAAAAAAAAATTCCTAACAAAGTAAATAACAGAGAGCGGAAATAAACACACTAAGATACAATTTAAATGTATTAACCTTGAAATATGATACGTTCACCACAAAGCTCTCCAGGTGTGCAAAATAAAGGCATTTGGTGACGCAATTTTTAATTAAAATTTTTTAAAAAACTCAGATGTTACTGTGAATAATACTTTTTTCTGAAACGAGCCATTACACAAAAATTGAGTCATGTAGACAAAATTAAATATTGCTTGGGATGGCAATATTTAATTTATTCTTCCCTCCTTTTGTAATAACATATAGAATTATAGCTTATAGTGTATAAGTCAAATTTTAAAAACCCTTTTAATTTTCAGAATGGCATATCTGAACATACATCATATATATATA
>KZ808596.1:107014-119756 GCA_000696205.2 Oncopeltus fasciatus | reverse complement strand
TAATTTAAAAATTTGTGATCGCTAAATTCAACGGGTATATTCTCGAATGTTTTAATGTTTTCTAATTTTTTAAAATCATCAAAGTCACTAATTTCTAATAATGCAGAACCATTTTTTAAGAATTTTATTTTTATGTTAGGGGCATAGCTCTTTATAAATCGGCAAATCTTGAATGGACTGTAATTGTTCAAAGTTTTATTATCAGTATCATCCTTCAATTTCATAATTACATATTTTTTAACAAAATTCTTTTTATTTTTGATTCTGGAAAGAATGTCAGGCGGACGTGGTTGATTAACAACGACGTCGACCTCCATATTATGAAAAAGGAAAGGAAGGAAAAATGAAGGTGTACCTTAACTCTAAAAAAAGAAAATTATAACTTAATGGTAAAATAAAATAAAGAAGTACTCCCTGATACTAGGAGAGAAATCGTTATCACTCTAATCCGCTGGAGCTGTAGATACGTCTGTACACTAGCAAAGCCAGAGCGATACTGTATTTTTAGACTCTCGTTCAACCTGATATTTCTATTTAAATATTAAATTAATGTGCTATGTTAAGGTAGATTCTATGCTTAGGTGGAATTATTTTTTTCCTGGCTCTCTTTGCATTTATTGTAAATTGGTAATTAATGTTTCATTTTTTTAAAAAGATAATTTGGATAATTTATTTTTTCTAGAGCTTACATGAATATTGATATCTTTAGGGATGATGGAGATGTAGTCTTTTCTGTTTCAAATAATTTTTTTATTTGCGACCGCTTTCGGTGTCAATACACCATCTTCAGGGGCCTTACAGAGTGTCGGAAGTTAAGGTTCTCCCCTGAGTATCCCAACGAGCACTCTCGAGAGGGGATACTATAGCACATATAGCTGGAATACTCATGGGTGAACCGTATTTTGCGACACTCCACAGAGTGTAGAGAGACACTCTACAGAGACACTCTACAGAGACACTATAGTGCCTGAAGATGGTGTTTTGACACCGAAACACGTCGCTAGTTGGTGCTCGTTGGGATACCGAAAGGAGAACCGTAACTTGCGACACTCTGTAGTGCCTGAAGATGGTGTTTTGACACCGAAACACGTCGCTAGTTGGTGCTCGTTGGGATACCGAAAGGAGAACCGTAACTTGCGACACTCTGTAGTGCCTGAAGATGGTGTTTTGACACCGAAACACGTCGCTAGTTGGTGCTTGTTGGGATACCGAAGGGAGAACCGTATCTTGCGACACTCTGTAATGTCTGAAGATGGTGTATTGACACCGAAACACGTCGCTAGTTGGTGCTTGTTGGGATACCGAAGGGAGAACCGTATCTTGCGACACTCTGTAGTGTCTGAAGATGGTGTATTGTCACCGAAACACGTCGCTAGTTGGTGCTTGTTGGGATACCGAAGGGAGAACCGTATCTTGCGACACTCTGTAGTGCCTGAAGATGGTGTTTTGACACCGAAACACGTCGCTAGTTGGTGCTCGGAGGGATACCGAAGGGAGAACCGTAACTTGCGACACTCTGTAGTGCCTGAAGATGGTGTATTGACACCGAAAGCGGTTCCTAATAAAATTATTTTAAACAGGAAGGACTACATCTCTTCCATTTCTAAAGTTATTTTGGTTGTTCTGACTACATCATGGTGAGCGACAAGTTCCATAACTGGAGCAAGGAACTTCGGGATATTTGCAAATCTAATTGAGATACTATTAACTTCTTAAGGGTCTAAGTTTTAAATGAACTTGAAGTCAAGGTAGTTTCCCGAGTAGTCTGGAATTGAGTAATATTTTTAATTTTCATATCCCGTAAGGCTTTAATATATTGTCAATTTTTTATAACATTTCCTAATATTTAACAACAATCTGACAATGCTCCATTTTAAAGAAGTAGATAGTTTAATGCAAAAATTACACGTCTTGAATTAAAAAGTTATTTATTAAACTTAGAGAATTATTTAATATTTAATTTCCAATTAGAATTAAATTCAAGGCTGAAGTCTCTTCGCTATTCTTTCTAATTACTTTTTAATGATTTGAAGACACCAGTTTTAAATGGGGATTTTCTATCTTCTTTTTTATAAATAAAACAACGAAGACATAGATTAATATTACAAACTAGAATTAAGTGAAGGCCGAGTAGAGATATAGACAAGAGAGCTTTTGTCTTGTTAGTAACTTAAATGATTTATAAAACCCGATAATTACTTCAAATAAAATGTAACGGCTTCCGGTAATTGGATGAGACTAAATTTTTCTTAATTAACGTTTAAAACTTTAGGCGTTATCACTTTTCAATGATTTAACGCAGCAGAATAAAAAGCTACTCCTTAAAGTATGTCCATAAGGACTTCACTCTGATAGTTTGATTGCAGAGGGTGGTTCAATCGGTTTTGGCTGCTTATGTACAGCGTTAGTATATAATCTATTTTAAGTTATCAGTTTCTATTTATCAGTCTGTATAGAAATCGTTGTCATCAATTAAGTTGTCTTTTAATTGATTATTTTCGCTCCATGTGTGTCGCAAGTCATGAGATTTACTGTTCAATTTTTTCGAAAAATATTTGTAAAGTGTTATTAGAAATTAACTTGCAGCCATTTTGATTCATTGATTTTAATTATACATTTACAGTAACAAGATTGCGTACTTTCCGGATGAGTTTGTAGGTTTCATGAAACAGTTTTGGAATTGGGATGGGAAGTTGGGATTGACTTGTCATCTGTGAATAAGCTAGAAGAGTACCTGGGTGGATAGGGTTGTCTGCAGAGGATGGGATGAATAGGATTGGCCCAAGCACACTACCTTGAGGAACAATTTATGCGAAGGAATAGAATAAAAATCTATCTGTCCCAGCCAGGACTCGAACCTGAATCTCCAACTCTCCGGGCGCGAATGCTATCGATCCAGGTTCGAGTCCTGGCTGGGACAGATAGATTTTTATTCTATTCCCTAACATTCGTTGTTTAAAATTTACTTGGGATAATATACAACAACTAAATTAATATTTATACCTCGAGGAACTTCTTTTTCCGTATCATAGAAAATCGGAGTAATTCCACTCACGATGTAATAGTGGTGAGTAATTCTTGCCGGACTTTGAAGACACGATTGGATAAGTAAGACTTAAGGATTTGGTAAGTATTACTAATAAGCATGGACTTCAACTTAAGCAAAAGTCCATAATGCTTGAAAAACATCCATAAAACACATGAACTATCTTATTTGCGCTCGTGGAAAAACGTAATGTTGTCAATGATACAAAACACCTGCTTGACTATATAATGTTTAACTTGTTAGCAATAATGGTGATAAGGTGGAATAGGATTCAATAGAAGTCATCTTTCGTTTTAAGAGAATTTTTACAAAGATCTTAAAAAGCATAGGAAGAAGACTGATTGGGTGGTATGAGGATGGGTGTTCTTGGTTGGATAAATAATGTTGTGCCTGATTATAATATTTCAGGTGATTGAGAAGTAGGTTGTTAAGTTAGATATATAAGCCAGGAATACTATTACCTTCTTTGGTATAATACTTTATACACTTGGCAGCATTTTTAGTTGTAGTTGGCAGGGTAATTCTGCTGACATAGAACACAAATGGCTAGAGTGTGGTGTTTTTGAGATAGTTCTTTACTTCCTTGGGCCTGCACATGACCACGTTTTTTCCGGACCTCAGACAGATTCCCGGATCTCTCATCTCTTCCAAGATGAAATATGGCGTAGGAATAGTGGTTATGTCGAATAACAAATCTTATGTCCCTTACCTCTTTGATATGCTAGTTACCTTCAGATAATGAATGATTTGTCTATATGCTGCAGAGCTGTCTGACATGATTCGCCTCTCAAGCTAATGCATGCATAGTGGCCAGACCCCACTCTTAGTTCTCAACTCCTGTCAATTTATAGAACATGACACTTCCTACTATCCATAAAATGATAGAAGTCGATGTTTAAAACGGTATTCCTACCTATTGTTTTAACTCCTTTTCTATTCCCACTGATCAAAGGTCTTTCCTCTATGGCATTTAGCGAAGCAAAAATATGTGTACTGAATAAAATACAACTCTCCAAGATTTACATTATAGTGACGCAATAAACTAAACGCGGGCTAATGGTATCGTCTACAGTCCTCACATCCTGTAGACAATAAAGTTGAAATCCTTCTAATTCTTTCCAACTAGAGTTATGAAACAATTCAAAGTTTCCTTGACAGTTGGATGACGTACAATGGGGGAAAAACAATACTGAAAATGGCTTACTTCCTTCCTCCAACTCTGCTCCTGTCTTTCGAACTGTGATATTCAAATTATAGCTAAATCTCTCTTGTGAAAGATATATTATCTATTTAGACCAGCGAATTCAGCTAAAGTCATTCATGTTAGCCCATAGATGATATGATATGTGATAAATATCTTTGAATAAGCACCCAACCTAATTTATCTATCTACTACACAAAATTACAAGCACACATAACGGGTCTGTATATATATGTATATGTGTGTGTAATTTTGACAATATATGTTCATCAATGAATATGGTCTCTTTTCTTTACGTGTAGTACTTCTATCTGACTACAAGGAGAAGCCTCGGTGGAGTTTTTTTAATTTTTTACCGTAGATATTATTATTATATATATTTTTTTGTTGGGATTCGGTCAAGGTAGATCCAAAAAAATGTCTATTTTTTAAGTTATCTACTGGCGTTTCGACTTACATTGAAAGCCGTCTTCAGGGCTATCTTAAAGGTGATAAGGGATGTTGTGTCACCAAAATCTCATTTTCATGACTCAATAAATGTCATGAAAATGGGATTTTAGAGATTCGACGTGCCCTTTCGCCTTTATGACAGCCCTGGAGATGGCTTAGAATGTAAGTCGAAATGCTAGTAGATAACTTAAAAATACACAATTTTTAAATTTGTATTTTTTTTTGGATCTAATTTGATCGAACCCCAACAAAAACCATCTAATATTTATAAAAAAACTTATTCATTTTGTGTTCACTATGCTCATTTTCTTTAGTCAGTTTTTACTGGTACTGTTTAATATGCATGTATTAGTAGTGACATTGTCATAATATTTAAATAGAAATATCAAAAAGGAATTAGGTTTAATGTAGCTAATATCAGTATAATCGAGAAAATTGACTTTGAATTTGTTGTCATATGGTGAAGTAAATTCAATGTAGGTAGTCATCTTGATTGCTTTTATAGTAGTTTTTGCACTCAGTGATGTGCACTTCCCGCCCAAATGAGTGGGAAACGAATGTCAGAGCACAAACGAAGCAGTCATACGTAAACTTAACATAATAAAAAAAAATAATTAAAAATAAAAAACAACTTTTTGTGGTGTTTGGGACCCTGGGGAGTAACAATCCATGACAATTCATTATGTTCAGGTCGGGTTTATATAGAACTATCATACCTTTTGTAATCCGTATTCATTGGTTTCTGCAAACCATCTTCTGTTGGCTTTTTATCTGTCTTTAATGCTGTGAGTATTCCTTATTTTTTAAATAGGTTTGTGAGTTGATAAGTTTCAGCTCCTGTGAATCCTGTGTTATTGTGAATCTATGATTTGCCTGTTCTTCTTGTTGTCTGTTTGTGTGTGTTTTGTTGTTGTATTTCGTAAGTAGTTTTTCTAAAGTGGTATGTTTGTATCCGTTGTTGTGCGCAATTGCGTATATCGTCTGTAGTTCTTTGTCATAGTTTTCTTTTGTGATTGGGATTGTCTTCATTCGTCGTATTAAATGTCCGAATGCTGCAAGTTTGTGTTGTGTGGGGTGATTTGATGTTGCGTGGATGGTGGTGTCAGTGGCTGTCGGTTTTCTGTATATTCCGTTGGTCAGTCTGTCGTTCTTGTTATAGTTATGTAGAGGTAGTTGATTGTTTTGTTGTTTTATTTCTCCATTGTGTATGTGATTTTGGCATGTAAGTTGTTTAGGTCTGTTAGTATGTCTTCTCCATTGTCTTGTGAAAGTATGCAAAGTACGTCATGTATGATAATAAAAAGTAACCCTATAGGCAACACTGAAATTCTACAGAGTATTTACGAACTGAAGGAATACGGAACTAAAATTCCGGAGGTTCAGAAACCACTAGGGGCTACCCGTACCCACAGATAGCAATACATATAGATATTTAATGATCAAATTTATGAAAGAAAAAAAAATCATGCTTTGAAAGGAAACAGTCAGATCCCATTCATTGGACATCCAGGAATAGACTGGATATAGGCGACTTCCCCTCTTCCAGGACATTTTGACTTCTCTGAGGACTTCTTAAGAGGCTTGTTAGAGTATTCAGGAAGCCAATCAAGATTAAAACGTTGAAGGAAATCTCTTGAAAGAGAATGAATAACAAAGGCATTAAACACTCTTTCCTTTTTTGTCTGAGGGATTTTATCCTGTATCCCATGAATAGCGATAAAGAAATAGATGGAAAGATAAATAAATGGATTTTTTATTTCGTGCTTTAGAAAATATTCTTTTTTTTTTTATTTAATCTAATTATCTGCTATATGTCTAAAAGTTTATAGATAATTTGTCAAATGTTGATTACAATTTCACATGTCAAATATATTACTTAAATTAAAACGAAATCTTTTTTATTTTATTCAAGACAGAAAGGTCTTAATATAAAAAGGTTTTTTATTTATTTTTTTTTCAGAAAGACATAGCCACAGAGTTTGTTTCTTTGGAAGAATAATAAAATATTCTCTTAATTTGAAAGAAAGGCCAATTAGGAGGCCCGCTTTAAGTGGAAGGGGAATTAGCCGTGAACTCTGGGGTCATCAGAGGGTTTGCTCCAGATTTAAATATTTAAACTTGTGGTTCCCCGGGACCCATACTACTGTCTCTTGACTGTCTTGGCATTCCCGTCGTAATGTCAAGAGGGAACCTGTCACGCAGAAGCTGAGAAAGGAGAATGTATTCCCCTGCCCTATAAAAGATGGACCAAATAGATTATACAAACCCGAGAAATCATCGACAACTCATGACTTTTGTCGTTCTCGATTGTCTGGTTATATATCTTTATTAATAGGCTTTTATTGTTAATTTGTTGTAGCATAGGATTTTAAGAATACTAAATTACATATGTATTTTTTCATGACACTAATAGCAAATAATATATTGATTTATTGTTTAGTATTTATATGATTCCCTCTCCAATTATTTTTCAATTGAGATTCGTAAAACTACATTTTTCTTGTAAACTTAAAGAATAAGTAGACCCGCGCAACCTCTTGAAATCATGCGATTCATGTAAAAATAATTATATGTATAGAAACAAGAAAATTACACTTGTAAATATTATATTGCATACATTTTATCGTAAATATAATAATGAAAATATTGACAATGTTTAAACTAGATCAAGCTACGGTCTGCAAAATGAAGCTTAAATACCTAATTTGGTTTATGTAAAAATAGCATATGCTGGAGAACGTGTAGGCAAACGAACTCACACACCCAAACTTTTTTAAAAAAAAACAAAAACAATTTTAAACAAATCACCAAAAGAAAATTTTAAATATATAAATGTTATGGGAACAAATGTTACTAATTGATATATTTGCGATTTAACTAATATCTAACAATGATATAAATAAATAAATAAATATATATATATTTCATTACCACATTTATAAATAATTTTTTTTTAGGGAGCCAGGAAACCATTGGGCTCTTGAAGAAGCAAAACGAAATCTTGTCAGCCATTATCTTTTAGTTGGTGTGACTGAACAACTGAAAGATTTTATTGCTCTTTTAGAAGCTGTTATTCCTAACTTCTTCAGGGGAGCTTCTGCACACTTTAATTCAAGTAAGTCAACCTTTAATCATGTAGTACTGCAGGTTACTCAATTAAAATAAAATTTTCACAGTTCATTAAAAAAGACTAAATTTGTTTCAAACAAAGAAGTGTCTCATTTATTATTTTTATTTAGTTTAAAGACTCAACTATAAGAGTATTTCATGCGAAAGTAAAATAAGCAACAGAACAACAAATTTATAATGAGAAAATGATAATTATTTATTTTGAAAGGATTGAGCAAAAATTATGTTTTTTGGCTCAAAATAGATTATTTTACTATTTATTATTGTCTTACTCTCCTTTTACTTTTATCTAATGTCAGAATAGTATGATTCCCAATAAATAAATAACATTAAAAAGAGATTAGAAAATGAAACAGAAGGTTTTGACTAACTTACTGTGTTATTGTAATATAAAATAAATGCTTCTGAACGTATTCTGATATGATAATTTAAAAATTGTATTTTGTATTTAAGATACTCCCACTATTCAGAGCCGGAGTTATAGAAACATCATGAGAAACTATCTANATATATATATATATATATATGAGAAATTTGCTAACAAGATAGAATTATTAAAAAATAATATATATCTTGATTCGGAGATAATTTTTATAAAAATGGCATCTACCAATTCTGTTTCGAGCCCTACTCTTGGCAAGCTTTTATTTAGAAAAAAAGTTTACACTTAGCCATGGGGGTACAGATTTTACAGGTAAATTTAATCTGCCTCAAAAGGATGTAAAGGAGGTTAAAAAAAATATTAAGAACAGTTGGTGCCAACTTCAAGATTTCGTATAGGTGCAAATATTTGCCTCTGAAAATGTTAATCTTGTTGCTGTGTTTATCTGTTATACACACATAAAACAAAAGCATTTTTCATTTTATTAAAAAAATGAAAAAAAAAATTGTGTTTTAACAAGAGTTTAACTATATAGGGCCATGGTGGGCTATCTAAAGGTAAGTACCCAGTATAGGGGCGTATATCTCGATAAAAGCATGTCCAGTGCAGGGCTCGAACCCGAAAACGTTATATGTATGGGAATACTGGGAAAATGGAAGTTATTCTTCCCGTGTCCCACTTGCTGTAAGAGGCGGAGCCGAGTGCATTTATGTAGCTATTAAACTCGAAATGAATTATGGCATTTCAGAAAGGAGAGGGTACTATCTCTGAGTCTGTTCGCAATACAAAACCTATTTCATTTCCTGTAATCGAGCGCCATGTATTCAGATCCTCTGAATATAAAATTGCAATGTTTTTTTTTTTTTTTTTTTTTTTTATGGCAGGAATAATATAATAATAATTATTTGTACATATCATCTTAGTGTTGTTTTGTTTGAAACCTCATTATTATTGTAGTTAAACCGCTAAATATAATTTAATAGTAACCGCATTATAAAAAGTTATTGTAGAGACCACTCCAACGGAGCGATTTTAAAACACATAATGTGTACATTACGTCCGTGGCTTATAAGGAGTGTTGTAAAAGTCATTTAAGTGAGATTAAAACAATTATCACGATCAAGTTCCTTAAACTGACATTTTAATCTTAATTTTGGCAAATTTGACTATTTATATAAACAGAATAACGAAAATCTAATTCTCTTGAATTTTAGGGTAGCTATATACGGTCTAATAAAGTTGGGATCATCCAACTCCCTCAGGAATATCTTGCTAACAGGAGCTTTATAACACTTTTGTTAATTATAAATAAAAAATATTTAATTCTATTTTTATCATTTATTTTGGAAGCATAATACTTATTTAACAATAATAATAAAAACATGGAAGAAATATAACATCGTTGGGGGTTGGTTGGCCGTCGATTATTAGTCAGGGTTTCGGCCAGGATTAGGAAAATAAAATACTCCAAAATTTTTGGGTAATTATTTTATTATTGTCGACGTTTCGACTTAAATTGTATGTCATCATTACGGCTGAAATACAATACACACTATTACACTTATAGAATTATAAATAGGAATGAAAAGACAGAGACGAGGTCTGTTATAAGACAGAAAAAGATTTACAGATTAAACTAAATAATACAAATACGAAACAATATGAGTTATAAATGTCAATGATATATATAAAAACTTTATATGTACCGATAGTGATGTCTGGAGAGATCTCAGAGGAGATNTATATATATATAAACTTAATTATATACCGATAGTTATGTCCATTCCAATCTATAGTTCTATAAGTGTAACAGTGTGTATTGTATTTCAGCCTTGATGATGACTTATAAATTACGTCGAAACGTAAGATAATAATTACCCAACAATTTTGGAGTATTTTATTTTTCTGATTCTGGCCGAATCTCTCTAACAGTATTAAATGTTAGCAAAGTAATACAACTTATCTCGAATTCCAATAGTTGAATTGAAGCATATATCATTTCTCACTACCAAAGTTCACAGACAGAGGCATGGAACTGGAGCATATTTTGGTACTCCTTTTGGTCTTCACGACCGTGGAGGAAATAACAATTATACTGCTAGTAGGAATGATTATACTTCAGGGAAAGGAGTTGTATAAAAGAGGATAGGCCTGCGAAGATTAGGAGTGTCACACTTTCTAAGCACATCGTCAGGTTACTTCCCGTCTGATGGCACAAGATTAGATTTCTCCGGACATCCTGTTGTGTGTCTCTGAAAGTGGACAATCACTGACTTAGAGTTACCTGTTATTTATCTGTAGAACAGTGCTATTTCCCATAACTGTTACATAATTACACTAGAAGAAGTTTACATTGCATGATAGTGTAAATAATTAAGCAGCCCCAAATTTATGAAAGAAAGGATTCTGCCCAAATCCTTGAAGTCATACTTCTAAATATATTCTCAAACATATTTTTTTGATGTGTTATGGACTATAAGTGAGAATAAATTTTAATTTACGCTTAGCCATTATGGGGTTTTTCATGGATTTGAGGGGCTCAGTTTAACTTACAGTGTAGCGGATGCTGGTGGGTTTGAAGTTAGCCTTCCAAAGACATTGCTGAATCTTTACGGTAATGAACTGGACAGCATCATCCAGCTCTTCAGAGGTTTTTAAGGAGATTCCGAGGTCAAGTGACTCTTCTAGGAGAGTTCTAAAAAGTGGCCAGTCAATGGGACCACTTATTAAGGTTGGTGGCAATTGTCTAGGGATAGGTGTGAGAGACAGTGTGAGGAAGACAGGGTTGTGGTCAGAGGAAAGTTCATTTAATGTTCTTTACATGATGGAGGTAGGGAATAAGATTTTTACATATGAAAAAAAAAAATCTTACATAATTAAATTGTTGAATAATAATATAGTTGTTATAACAAATAAAATGTAACGTCCGAAATTGCCGTACCATTCTGGCGTCATATGTGAAATACAATTGCTCTTTCAAAGAGAATCACGGCGTTCAGTACTAATATATCTACTATATTACAAATAAATATATCTACGCTGGCTTGTCGAAATGGAAATTCACTTTTCTTGGGCTGTTCAGGGAAATCACCCGGATGACTCATCGTTCAGCGGCTCCAGTCAGACGGAATAAGTGCAAAATTCCGGTGGGTGATGGGGTGAAATTGTGTCGGGGAGGGGGGGGGGGATGCAAAGTGATTCCTTGTCGTTTTCCTACGCCTTCCTACAGGAAAAGTCAGAACACCTTTTCAAGGACAGGCATGAGTTATTTATATAGCGACTTATGTATCTATATGGATTATGCAACAAATATTTCATTCATCAATCATTTAATTTTCAATGGGATTTTTTAAGTTCAAATAGAATATATATAAAGTAAATGAAACACTCGCGTTCGCTATGTATATAATAAATAAGAGTAGAAGAAAGAATGTACGCGGTGAACACCAAAAAAAAAAAAAAAAAAAAGTAGTTGTTCTTCGCCAGGTAGGAATGAAGTCCCTCTACATTTAAATTAAAATTCAATATTCTCTCTGTGATTATTGTTCACTAGGCTCATTTCTCCTCCTGTTTTAGATAAATGGAACAGGAATATTAAAATAAACCTTCATAAAAAAATATACAGAATCACATGAATTGTAAGTATATGAGTAAGGAATATATATAAATCATTGTAATGCCAGCTTTACGGGCTCTCTTTTTCAACTGTGATCTCATTCTTATCAAAAGATTGAAATAGATTATAAAGAAACTGAAAAATCGAATTTGGATAAAGGGGCCTTTAGTTTATAAATGATAATAAATTTTTGTTTCTCTCTAAAGGTCCTTGGGACAGATAGATTTTTATTCTATTCCCTTGCACTAATTGTTTATAAAGTTTTTTTTTTGTTATTAAACATATTATGGGCAAGCCCCTTGATTTTTAAAATACAGATACTCAATTTATATTATTTTCTGAAATTTATATTCTATTACAGCTCTACGAAAGTAATTATAGTATATAGGTATAATAGAAAATCTATTCTTGGTCACATGAGTTACATGCTTAAAATTTAATTTCTATTGCTTATGTTTTATAATATAAACATGTCCATTGAGGAAGACATTTATGAATGTATTTATGATGTGTATGTGAGGGCTTCCCCCACTCTTCCTTACCGACCAGTCTAACACAAGTTTTGTGGTCACACATTGTGCACTTATTGTCCACTCAGGCTTGTTGGTATAATTTAGTCAATATGTATTTATTTGTGTATATTCGCGTGATGTATGTGTGTGTGTGTGTGTACAACGTATAATCTGCTTAGATTATGCAAAACTGCTTGATGAATTTTTTTTTCTTTTTAACGCTAATAATAAAAAAAAATTAAGACTTCATATTTTTTTCTTCCTCTTAATCCCTCTTAAATCGAATGAATGTCTCTTACAATTTAGACTTGATATAGTCCCCATATTTTATAAATTAGGGATAAATAAGGAATTTTGTTTAATTTTTCTAAAAGTGGCTGATACTAGAGGAATTAGAGTTATATAT
>KZ808596.1:86144-103052 GCA_000696205.2 Oncopeltus fasciatus | reverse complement strand
TTTTTTTTTTTTTTTTTTTTTTTTTTTTTTTTTTTTTTTTTTCACTGTTCCCGTTAGACATTACAATAGTGTGGTTATCACAGTCAAGACTTATCCCTTTTATTGCTTTTTTGATTCTCTACAATTTTTGAATATCACTTATGTGACACTTTGAAAATCGATAAAAAATCATGTTATTTGTCCGAGAACACTTTAGCACACTTCTCCTCTACAGGAATACCAATTTCTATCGAGAAATTTAGATCGTGTCCAGATTTTAGACGGCCATTTTAGTCAAAAATCATTGTCACTAAGCAATGATTATGCTAATTTATTTTTTTTTTCACAGTTACATTTAGATACTATCAGGGTGTTATTAACAAAAATTCTCTTAAAATTTACCGGGGGGAGAGAGAGAGAGAGTGAGAGAGAGAGAGCGAGAGAGAGAATTAGAGTGGTAAGGGGGTAGCTAATTTTAATGTTTGAGCGCTCTGGCAGGGGGATGAGGGTCCGCCTCTCTCCCTTTGTAGGGTCGAGAAGGGCAGAGAGGTATTTGCTGGCCGCCAGAGAGATAACAGAGTCCTCAGTTATCAACATTACCTTGGCTAGCTGTTCCACCCATATTACCCTTGTGTCAACCCTTCTCTGAAGGGCTTTTCTCTCGTTCCCTGCTGAATAAGTCGTAAGAGTAATTTGCTTTCAAATCAATGTCAATATATATAAATTTAATTATGCAGATCCGTCTGTTACAAGCATAAATATACAAATTGTTTTGCTAAGTTTCAATAATATCCATTATTCCAAAGATATAATAATTTTCTGTCAATTTTTTTATTAATAAATTTAAAATTAATGTGTTGAAAATAGCCAGGGAAAAATAAATTAATGAAAACATGTAAACAGTGGTTAGTTTATACTGTTAAGCAGACCTTTAAGGGATGAGTCAAATTGAAGAATGCCACCTGCTTCCGTTCTTCAAAGGACGGAATTGAGGTTACTTAGAAATCGTTATTAGATTCTTCTAGGCCTTTCTTGCCAAGAAAGCAAAAGAAAAGATCGCCATGACTTTTCCACTGAGTTATAAGAGCAGCTAAGCAGTGACCCTCGAGTTAGTGTTAATTTAATGTGATACGGTAATTAGTAGGTATACTTCTTTGGTATTATAAATTAAATTCATCGTTTTTCTTATTTGTTATTAACCCGTAGCCCATAACAATATGATAATGAGTAATATAATAATATATTAACAAATATTTACTGCTTCATGGTAGGATTAATTTTTTTTTGATCGTGTAACCGGGGTTATAAATGCCCAAGTCTTACGTATTTTCAGTCTAGCAGCATAGAGCATACAGTCGCTCAGCTCTTAACTTATAAATGTAATTAAATGTCCACCTGAAAGTAGGAGAGTCGTCCTCCTGTTGCGCTGCAGTTCGCGCTGGGCCCTGCGAGAGTCCCGCTGCGTCTTGGCGTGGGCGTGGAGGTAGGAGGCGATCTTGGCGTGGACGAGTCCCACCACCAGCGCCGGGAACACAGCCTGCACCAGCAGGACGAACACGGCGTACGTGACTTTCAACTCCTGCGAAGGCCAACGCTCGATGCAGGTCTCGTAGATGATGAGGCGTTGGAAGGTGAAGGGCTCCACTACCTGCCGGCACACAACAAATGCAACTTTAAAAAAAATATGATCAATTTAAAAAAAAAAAAAAATTATATATAGAGCGATACTGGCCACTTACGCCTCGGACCATGTANTATATATATAAGGAACATATAAATTCAGGAGTTCCCATTGACCAGAACTTCAGATCAGATACTCTCAATATCGAAGTAGACCACACTGACGCAAACAAAATTTAGTTTTAATAATAATCAAATTATATTTATACATATTTAACATTAGATCAGCATGTAACATCACGTTTACGACATTTTAGTAGAATCCTTTCTTTTTTTTTATGGCATTTACAAAAACGTTCTTTGCTTCACACTATACATATTTTTTATTATGGAAATAAACTTGTAAAAAGTTTATTAAGACAACAATTGTTTTACCATGATTAAAAATCTTTAGAAATATTGCATTTAGTTGAAATGAGCAATGGAGTGTGGATATATATATATATATATACACATATATTTGTAGAGAGGAGTATATAATCATCATAGCATTCTCCTGAGAGAGAAAGTATTATGTAGGTGTTTGTGGCTGAGCAGAGAAGTCTAGAATTAATATCCCGTCCCCAAAGCGGGCGTTTAAGCGTTCTTGTTCCTCGCTCTGGGCCAAGTCAGGAGAACTGGAAGAACTCTATCGATTCTGGAAGAAGAAGTTGGAAGGTAATGTATTTATACAAGCAAAAGTGCTCTCCACGGTCCACGCCCTCCGTTATAAAACAATACATAAATAACTAAGAAAGATGGTGAGATGTACTCAAAAGTCACCTTGAATCATGGAAAGGGGCTAGTTAAAAAACTAGTGCATAATAAGTGGGAAAATATATATAGTGGTCGACCAGAGACAACAAGTTACGCGAGATAAAATCTACTCCGAGGGTATGGTACAGTTCCATGTCAACTGACCGTAAGAGAGAAGTGGTATTAGCCAGACTAAGAATAGGACACACAGGACTTACTTATGGCTATGTAATGGCAAAGGATAACCCACCCATTTGTGAGGTCTGTGGACAACTTCTTACCATCAAACATATATTTACAGAGTGCCTAATTTATAAAGAAACAAGGAAAAAATATAACTTAAATGGGACTCTAGACGAAATTCTATTGGATGATGATAAAGTCATCGACTCAGTAATGAACTTTCTGAAAGAGGACAGGCTATTTATCTTATCTAGATGCAATTGCTCTATGCTTCTTTTAAATTCTCTCTCAATTTTTTTTTTTTTAATTTCATAGTTTTCAAGTACAAAGAAATTACTATGTCCATCCACATAATAACTATTCGCATTAACAATTCATTATCCTCACCATGAACTATTGCTAAGAAATTCTTCTTCTTGAAAATATCTTCCCGCTTCTAAAAATATCTCACTGGCGTTAATGACCAAAGGTTGACACGCCATTAAAAAACAAAAACAAAAAGAAACTAAGAATTTAGTATTTAAATAATTTTTGTAAAGTTTGTAATGTAAATGGGTTTAACAGCTGCTATCATTAATATCAGGTAGTCTAGTTAAAATTAATTTTTTACAGTCGACCTATTGTAGTAACATGTTTATGCTCTGCAATCACTTTGCATTTCATTGCATGTTGTCAAAATTTGTTTTGATTTATACAGTAAACAAAGGGTAATTGGAGCGATTTGTAAATAAAATCACTAATGCTTTATATGAAATTAAAATAACTCCTTGTTGTATTGAAAATCAGACCGTCACGGAAGAGCTGAATAATCTAAGCAGATTTACTTTGATTCATTTAATATGAACATTTATAAGAATTATGTTTTATAAGCTCGAGAGGACTATGAATGACCTTAAAAGGCATGACCGTTATAGTTTCTTCGAGACTGTCCTGAAACATACGAATGGGGGAAGCCCTCAAGTTTATTAGTTATATTCATAAATTTTTTCCTCAATCAGCGTTTAAAATTTTAAAATATAAACGTTAGACGATTAGATTTCATATCTATTACGGTCTATATAGTTTTTGTAGCGATAATAATAATGAAGATATTTGATATTATATTTATAATGTAACACAGTATATTATAAATTTTGTCACCCTAAGACCACCCATTTCCACAGCCGATTTTGAACAAAAATAAACTCTTTCGAGGGTTCGCAATGAAAAATCGAAACACCAAATTTGGTTTTATATTTTTTTTCAAATATAAACGATCTAACGCTCAAACTTACATATCTTTCTTAATATGTTAAAATTTTAAATTTTGTTCTCTTTCTATCCCCGCCCTCTACCTTACTTCCAATTCTTTCCAGTAAGAAACGGGTCATATGGTTTGCGAATAAAAAAAAAAAAAAAAATAAAACAAGAAAAAAAGGAGGTTACATATTGAATGCTGGATAAATTAGTGACCATAAACCTCCTTCGGACACCTCTCCAGACATCACTACCGCCTGATGATGACTTACAAGTTAATTCGGAACCTCGGAAATAATAAAATAATTACCCAAAAATTTTGGAATATTATATTTTCTGATTCTGGCCGAAATCCTGACTAATTTCTCCAGTATAACACTGGACGGTCAACGAACCTTCAAATATATTAAATATCGAACTTGGTTGCATTATTAGCGGACCCTTGAGTGCCTATAGGTAATATATGTATATATATAATTTCTAGATCTTTTTAGAATTTCCTAAGTGTGTTTTTGTCCATATTAAGATGAATTTCCCTTATGAGAAATATGTTAATAAGACATCTTGAAAAAAAAGGCAAATATAAGATCAACAGACCTTAAAATTTAAGGGAACTGTGGGAAATTCATGATTGATATATTCAATTTTGATTATGTATAGATACCCAAAGTTTGTTGTATTACTCTTTTCCAGAAGCATTAGTTGCATTATAATTTATAATTAACTTTATATTAGTTTTGTTTTTCCTGAGGGAACCCCTTGAAGGGCGAGAGGGAAACCTCCCCCACAAATGGGAGCACACTACAACCCTTTCGGGCAAAAGGGCAAATTGAAAGTTATGTTTCAGAGTTGAGTGCTCTGGGTGAGGGAAGTCCCATACTGCCCTATGTTAAGGGCTGAAATACTCCTGTATATACTTTTCCCTTGGACACTTCAAATCCAAAATTGTTCACCTGTCAAATAAGTTAAGTTTAAATATTATTCGCATCGCAATAGCAATGACTGATTCATTAATTATGTATAACTCAATAATGCCTTTGTATATTTTGAGAGTGATTGAGAATTTATTAATGGTTTTAGGAGGGTAGAGAAGCACTGTATCGAATATCCCATAAAAATAATCTGAGAATCGTCTGATTAATCTTTCAAACTGAAATCGTTATAATAACAGAAGATCTAACATAAATATTGTTAGAATGAAGTCATAATTGAATTTTTTTATTTGTAATTAATTAAATCAATTTAGTAAAGTTAGTCATGAGTTATTTCTTCTTATCAATAGTTTATAGAATATATGTGAGAATGTAATTTTAAATTATAAATCGTACAGGGAGCTAGAAAAAAAAAACTCTTAATCTCAGCCTGGGATCGAACCTGGGTCGTCTACCACTTTCTGGGAGGGTGCGTTAACAAACTACGCCACTGAGGGAGCTAGTTGGTTAGCGCACCAGCCCGGAAAGTGGTGGACCCGTGTTCGATCCCAGGCTGAGGCACAGTGTTTTTCTTTCTAGCTCCCTGTACGATGCAGATTAATAATGAAATGTTGAATTACATAACCACAATTATCATCATAGTCTGTAATTTAATAATGTTTGTGGTTTATGAGTTATAAAAGGCGAAAATTAAGGAAGATATTTAGGCATATAATTTCAAATATCTTCCACTATTTTCTCCCTAATATTCTATAGTGAACCTTCATAATTTTCCTTTTGACCATCATAGCCTTCTCCAGCTTGTTAGATGAAATGTCTCAATATTAGTCATTAACTCTTATCTATCTTTATTATTTATTTTTTAATGCATATTTAATGCAGCACTTGAGTCATGAAATTTATTGTATATTGAAGAATAGTATAGTCTAAATTTATGTTAATTACTTTTTTTTTCTATTTTCATTTCCTTTGACCGACTTTAGCCATACAGAAACTCATCAAACAATTTTCAAAAATAAGTATATTCGAATTATTGAAATTAATTCCATATAAATAATCTAAAAGCCAACAGAAGGTGGTGTGGAGAAACCAATGAAGACGGATAATAGAAGGTATGATATTTAATTCCATATCATAATTAGTGATGCAAGAGCACGTGCAGACACATTTTTACAAATATATAATTTTGACGAACCATGTTTTAGCTTCTCCAACGTAGAGTTAGAGAATATTTCGTAGGTGTCATAATGGGATCGTTTTAAATAGATTGATTTTTTTTTACGGGAAATCTGTATGCACGCGAACAATTTGAAGTAAATAGGATTGTAATGCTGAATTTTGTAACTCGCATATGATTTATATAACTGTATTAGAAGATATTATTCAAAGGGAAAACGAATGTAAAGGATTTTCCATCTAGTATTTTCCTCGCAGCATACATTTTAATATTTTTCACCGAGCAGAGCATAAATACTTGGTAGTGTCTTCACTTTTCAAAATGGGAAATGAATGGAGTTAGTGGAATTAACTCCCCTCCACCAACTCCTATTACAGTAACTGTCAGAAGCGTAAGTTATCGCAGAACGCTAAGTAATGTACAGAATTAGCACTGAGGTTTTACGTGCTTCGTCGTCCATTCATAAACCATCTTAAGACGAGCGTTCCTCAAGCCCTGCTCGCCGTCCGAAGTCCAAGTGGAGTATTCACGCGGAAGTATTCTAGACCATATGTCGGTATTATATGTACATAACTTGCGGTAGATGGGTATAAGTGATGAACCACAGTCAACATTTCACAACATGCAGACTACGTAGTGCTGAGGAGAACTCTTGCTTTAGCTATCCAACGCCTTTATAGGATACCAGTAATACAATAAAGAAAGTTCGTTACGCAAGTGCTGCGTAAACTAAGCAGATATCGCAAATTAAAGGCAAAAGAGTATTAATTCATCAGCTATGATCAATCCAATAAACTAAAAAGAGAAAGGAAGTCATGATCAAATATCGGACCTGCTTTGGAGGCTGTACATGTTCGTTTTTTGTTAGTATTTCCTGTAGAGTTTGCTGTGGATGTTTACATGAAGAAAAGGTGATTCTGATTTTGTGATGAAAATTTGTCGAAGGCACAACTCAGCTAGCTGTTTGTCCTCATCAAACTCTTCACTGGTTATGATCTCTAATGACTTGCGTCAGAGAAAAATCTACCTTCAGCCAAGTTGTTTCAAGTCTTGATCTCACAGAAGAGAAGTTACATTATTATTTCTGATCCTTTGGACGTAATCCCTATCAATTTTCCCTTTCTTGGTTAGCTCATCATTTATATTCTTTATAATGAGACACTGGAGCAACATAATGCGATACTACAAGGGAGAGATCTTTTGCTGCCTGTTTAGCTAGTTCATCCATTTCTTCATTGCCATGTTATCCGCAGTGGGATGTCACCTAATTTAACTTGGTACGGGAACATACATGATCTTACCTTTTTCACATTATTCCAAATACACTTATTATCTTCTGAAGAATTGAAAAGAGACTGCGACAAAGCTGGGTACCTGTTTGCTCTTATCATTACTTCATGGTTCATGGTTTTGAGAAGTCTCTTTTTTTGATGTACCAGACTAAAACTTCGTCCATAACGTTCCATGGACGTAATATCCATGAGTTACTCCGCTAGTTTATTTTATTGCATTTTTCTTAATATTCAGTTTAGTGCAGTGAATCGTAACGCATATTTGTTTGCTGAAAAATCATAACGCTCTATAAATGTGGAAGATTAAATTTCAAGTACAGTTCAAATACAAACATTGGGAAAATGCAAAACTGAGAAATTCGCTATGTTTACGCTCCCTCTACTTTCTCTTCGGTTCAAATCCGCTAGATAAGCTTCCATGTAAATATTCTTAGCTTTTCCTCTTATTCTTCCCAGTAATGGCTCCGCAGATCGCCGGAAAAAGAAGACGTTTGTCCATTTTGAGAGTCCACCCCCTTTATTGGCCATTTCCTCCCCCGGACAACCCTCCCGGCTTTGTCCCAGGGAGTCCGCCCTAAGAAACAACACTGTCCCAACAAAGTCTCGTGTGTTCAGATCAGCAGGAAGAGCCGACCACATTCAAATACCCTCCTCATTCCAAGGGAATGGAGCAGAGATGGACTTCAAGACTGCTGTAGTTATAATAATAACCATAAAAATGACATCATGAATAAACTAATAAAAACTGCCCTCACCAAACATGTTTTTCATGAAGCACACACATTTGACTTCGACAGCTTAACCATTCTTTCCACTGAACCCTACCAACACAAACGTCTTTTGTCTGAAACCGTTCACATCAACTTACAACACTATCCAGTTAACAGTTAAATCTCTTGTTCTCGGAGATTTGAAAAATAACTTTATTTCTCTAAACAAAAGTATATTATAATTTACAACAGACTAACTATTACTAACTTAAACTAACTTAAAACTAACTAAGGCTAAGACAGCCTTCTAACCCTACGACTAGACCGACTCTCGGCTAACACCAGAATGACCTCCGCTCGTGGTGAAGGGCTTATATCTAGTTCCTTATCAGATATCTTTATTATGTAACATATGAGTCATACTTCTAGGAATGGCCATGCTTCCTAGGGGTTGAGTGTCTTTAACTAACGACAGAACAGACATAGAACAAATTTTCTCAACTTATTCTAACATTTTCAACATTCTAAAAACCATCAGCCCTCCTTTTCAATAAACCTGTCAAAACATTTTTCCCAGTTCCAAAGTCACTTATTCCCAATAATACCCTTCCCTTTTTTTCCTTTGTCCTTTTATTGCCCTCTCTTGTAACAGGCCGCTTTCCATTTACACCTTCCGCCTGCCTTGTACCTGCTACCCCCACTCCCCTTTCTACTTCAAAATTCAAAACAAATTCATAATGTTTAGTCATGGAAATATGAACTTAGGGACAGGACGTCCTCTCTCATCTTCATGATAGGTAGGTGTGGCAAATTACTGCTTTAATGATATTTCAAATTTTCTTGTCAATAAGCTGTTTGTTTGCATGTTTTTTTTTGTGTTTTTTACAAACTGGTTCTTTTTCAAATTGTTTTTCATAAACTTTTAAATTTTCTTACATAGCTTTCTACATTCATACTCTTGATATCACATTATATTATTGCAATTCTCTATTATACTAATTTCAATTATTATTGTATACTCATGACATTGTATTTCTACAGCCCTGAAGATGGCTTACAATGTAAGCAGAAACGTTGGCAGATAATCCTTTATTAAAAAATACATTTTTCAAATTTGTGTTTTTTGGATTACCTTGACCGAACCCCAACTAAAATCATCTTAGTAAAATCGATATAATATTTTCCTTTGAATTATATTCAATAATATATATCTACTGATAATTACAACTGTACTTCTACAATAATATACATATACTGATAAGTGAAATATGAGAAATATTGCTAAAAAGCGTGATATTAAATGAACATTTAGATTTAGACGGAAAATTAGTCAAACAAAAATTCTTAAAATTTACATTTAGTTGATAAATTTAGTTAAGACTCCGGAGATTTTATTTGGAACACAAAAGGGATATTAAATAAAAAACAATTTTCTTCTTTTGCTTTTCTGTTCAATGATGGAAAAAAAAAAAAAATCGTAAATAGAATGTAGAATCATTCTTGGGCGTTTAGAGGCTGTGCAATAAGAATAAAAATAATGTTTATTTATTACTATAATCCATATAAAATTTTTTTGATAAATGTTAATTCAAACCTAATAGACTATCTAATTAAAAAAATACTTTGGCCTAAGCCTTTTAAAAGTTATATGTAAAAATTATAAATTCGAGTCATAAGTGGAAATTATAATTTTTTTAATAATTCATTTAAAAATCAAATGAATACTTAAAGTAATAAAATTTCTTCGAAAATAAATTCGCACAGACTGTAAAAGTTTGTGTTAAAGTAATGTCTCTTGTAAGCACTTCTTAAGAATTTTAATATTTTCTGGTATACTCCAAGGTTCGGAATTCCAAAGATGTCACGTCAAAAGATGGCGTAACTCGTTGGATCGGTGTGAATTGTGAACTTTTGACTCTTGTCTCCCTGTTTCTCAATTAATGAAAGGGGGCGTCCGATTAAGACTTTCATTTCCTTAGGGAAACAAGGTAACTTGGCTTCACCTTCAAAAGGAAACGTTGGATATAGACTTGTAAAGTGTTATGTGTAATTTACACCGAATAATAATAACAATTACATCTATTAATAATAATAAATTAAAGCTCAGTTAAAAAAGAAAGTGAATTACAGTGAACTATAATTTTTAACTGCTGATTACATAAACTATTATTTTGAGAAGAGGTTTTCAGGAATTCGGCTTTGGCAGCTGAAGAATTAAAAACAGGTTTCTAACTAAAAATATTTATTTTTATTTTCGCCAAAGTTTCAGCCTAAATTTCAGACCTTCATCGGGGCAAATGGGGTGTTGGGGAGAGAGAGACTCCTACTCTAAATTAACTAAATCATTACTTTTTTAGTTAGAAATCAGTTTTTAAATCTTCAGCTCCTGAGAACATATTCCTGACAAACCTCTCTTCATAAAGCTGGACAGTCAAGTAGTCACCTCCAAAATTAGCTATTATTTTTCAACAAATATTTAAAATAATAATGGGAACAATTAAGAAAAAAAATCATCTAAGAAAAAATAAATGTTTAAAATCGAGGGTATGTGTTTAACCTTGATCAAACGTTCATCAATGATCAATCAATTATTTTAAATTGTATCTTTTTTTTTTTTTGATCAACCTTGACCAAACGCCAACAAATTCTCTACTAAAAGGAAATATGTCAACAAACAAATTCACGGAAAAGCTTTTACTGAAATGAATGAACCTAATTAACTTAATATAAAATTACTAGAGGATTTTATATTATTATTGAATAGCTTATTGCCGATCGATGGATTAAAATAAAATAAAATAATTGTTATTTATGGATAACAGCTAATGCAAAATTTACCGGATACAGGCTAATGGGGAAAAATGTTTCAGTAGGAGCTCTCATATTCTTCACGCTTTAATTAAACTTGCAAGGTAAAAACCAGCCGTGCACGTAGAGTTCATGAATGCAGCTGTTAACGCACATACAGCCGTTGGAATTTGTGCTCACAGCTGGATTGGATTCGTTCATTAAGTCAGCTTGACTTGGTTAATTGTCGTGAATGGAGACCCCCTGGGGGTATCAGGTGATTGTGTGCTTGAACTGAGTTGGGTGCCGGTGACAATGCTCATTGACACATTTCTCAGACAAAGGGCGAAATCACAGGTACTTATCAAGTACTCGGCTAATTACACACACACAAGGGTGTTCTCCATGTTCAATGTATTGAGTTCGTACTTGAAGCATATGGAGAATAATGGCGTTACAAAATATGACCTATAATATTAATATCACCACCGTGGCCATTATAAAGTGAAGTCGTCCTTTGATGTAATAATAATTCTTATAATGACATTCACACCTAAAAAAAGGCTGGTATTATTTCATAATGAATAAAAATGTTTGATGTAACCAAATATAAAATGGGAGATATTCGTGATAAAAATATGTTGCATTATATAGGTTATTTTTGGAGGTTCGTTGCCCGTCGAATATTATACTGAGTCAATGTTTCGGCTAGGCATACTTAATAGATTCATCTTCCGGGCTCGACAGAGTCGAAGAGGTACTTATTACCGTGCATATGGCTTCTTATGAACTGAATAGAGCTTATTCTCCATTCAGCCCTGAAGTTGCCACTAGAAGATGTGAGAAAGCCCGAACAAAAAAAAAAAAAAAAACTTTCGAAAATGGTCAAGTCTGGAAGATAAATCTATGAATATTTTTGGAGACCGTGGAACCCTACATGAAGATAATAGTTTTCATGGCGGAAAAATTGAGTTGAGCTAAAACGCTTTTTGAGTGTATATATATATATATATATATACACATATATTTGTAGAGAGGAGTATATAATCATCATAGCATTCTCCTGAGAGAGAAAGTATTATGTAGGTGTTTGNTATATATAACTGGGCAGAACAAAGGTGACGTGTGCTTTCGCCATCTTGTAAGGCCTGCCTTAGAAGTGAGGTCCACAGAGAGAAATAACACAGCTGTTCTGAGAACATGTGGGGTCCACCTTTACATAGTCAACACACCCTCCCTTCATCAATACTTCAGATATTGGCTTGTCTTTCTTCAGCAAGTCACCTTCTTGATCGGATATACAAGGCAAATTCAGTCTTCAAAATGCTTTAAAATATATTTTAAATTTGAGTGATTACAGTATTCTTATTGATTAATTGTATTATAATAATAGGGTAAAAGAAAGTACTTCTCAAATAGTCAACCTTATACGAATGAAAGTTGACAGTAGTAGTTTAAAAAAAATTATTTAAACAAAAATATTTCAATTCTATTAAACAGGGGGGTACCTCAGGTATCAATATTAAACTCAATGTTGATTATCTTTTATATTGGAGATTTTTTTTATTTCTAGATTTCTGGACTGTGGTTTTAAAGGAAGAATCAAAGGAAGAGTAAATAAATAATAAAAATAATATGCTTGCAGTTTTTTATATATAGTTTGTATACAAATAACTGTTATTAAATATTTCCAAAGCATAGTATGTGATTTAAAAAAAAGAATAATAATGAAATTCCGCTTTTCAATATTATTTTAAAATATGTAACTTGAAGAGATCCAAAATACTAAATTAATATAAAAGTTTATTTGAATCGTACAGGGATTAGAAAAAAAATCTCTACTTCTGCCGGGGATCGAACCTAGGTCCCCCATTATCCGGTCCGGTGCATTAACCAACTACGCCACCGAGAGAGCTGAGAAAAACCCGGGTTAGATCCCTGGCTAAGGTAGAGAGTTTTTTCTTTCTATCTCCCTGTACAAATAAAATAAATATAGAAATGTGGGATTACATTATCATTATCATCACGATTTGAAATTAATATAAAAGTATCATCAGATATTATTAAATTACAAAAACGGCTTCTTAGAGTCATATCTAATTTAATGGCCATACCTAACAATAACTGACCTGTAATTATATTATACCTAACAAATACCTAAGAAATATAAGAGTAATACTATGACAACTGTAATTAACAACTTATGCCTAATATATCTAATAACTATACCTATATCTATCAACTATACCAAACAACTATCGGATAATATGAAAGAATCCTTAAAGATTTATACCTAACAACCTAAAAATACCCAAAAACTAATAAAATATCTATATACCTAACAATGTAACAAGTATATCTAACAATGGCTTATAACTCAGAACTATACTTAGCAATCATCCGATTTCAACAAAAAATTAATTGGTTTTAGATTTTGAAATAGGGCGCGTGAATACAGAATTTGGTTTTATATTTTAAAAATGAGAGAACCCACTAACTCTCTAAATTATATTCTTAAATATTTTTCTTAAAATATATTTTTATTATATTATTATAGAGTGAAGTAACGAAGATATTGAAGATTTACAAATTTGGTTTTCGTCTGTATCAATCGATTTTAGATATTAAAATTGTTATGTCACGGTTTTTAAAAATAAGCTCAATTGTTGAATGTTCATTAAAAAAAATATGTACATAACAGTGAGTAAAGACAACTTTAAATGTAAATAATTTTGAGTGGACTTTTTTTTTTGTTTCTTCAATGTAGGATAAGTAAAGATCTATAAAACTTTTCAGAACATTCATCATGCGTGTGAGGAGTGTAGGACTAATTCATTAGTTACCAGAATTTAAATATGACCCTTATCATTTTATTATTTAATTTGTGCATTAGAAACTGGTATTTTATTACTATTTTATATTTTTGTTATATGTTTTACAATTCTTTAGATATTGATAATATGATTATGATTTGGGGACTGTGGGGTTGTCGTTAGTTATTGTTAATTTCAGTTTGTTTTGTTTGCCTCTGTTTTGTCTGCAACAAGATAATACCAGCTGATTTAAGTGTACTTTGCCGGAAGTTAGTTGGTCCACCGATCTCCTGGTACGGGATTGGCGGAGACCCAAGTCGAGTTTATCCCCTAGCTAAGTCCGTACCTCTAATACCGTAGAATAAATTAGGTGGAGATGTCAGCGCGCTCAACTGCCAAGATAAATAACAGAATTAGACTTAAGTGAGCCTCTCAACTCTGAGTTATATTTCAGAATGAATATTTTGTCCTGAATGAATTTTATTCAGATTTATCATAATAATATTCCATTATTAGCAGATTTCTAAATTTTCAGCACTTTCAACTCTCTGCATCTTTTTTTTTTTTTTTTTTTATTTTTTTTTATTTTTTTTTTTTTTATTTTTTTAAAATTTTAAAGTGCCGTCATTATTTCGGAATAATCTAAGAACTACTTAAATTTTAATAGAACCTTTTTTCTATATAAATACAAAAAAAAATTATGGCTGATGGTTGTGGTTTATTTTCCTATGTAAATTTTAAACAATTATTGATGGGAAAGGAATAAAAAAATCTATCTGTCCCAGCCAGTTTAAGGCGATGTATTCGTCTTTCACGTGGGTTAGGCTCTTGCTGGTGTGGTGGGAATTCAATAAGTTGTCTAGCTCGTCCCGGTGGTGTAATGGAAGCATACCGGCCCAGAATGCAGGAGATCCAGGTTCGAGTCCTGGCTGGGACAGATAGATTTTTTATTCTGTTCCCTTGCACTAAAAAATTGTTAAAATTTACTTGGGATTAAATACCACAAAAAAATGTTTATAAACTTTAATTTATGCTTATTAATATGCTTGAAGGAGCTAACATTGTCTAGCTAGTTGTCGACTCTTGTTAGTGTGTTGGGAATTTAATAAGTTATCTAGCTAGCTCGGTGGTGTAATGGATAGCATTCCGGCCCGGCAAGCAGGAGATCCAGGTTCGAGTTCTGGCTGGAACAGATAGATTTTTATCCTGTTCCCTTGCACTAAAAAATTGTTAAAATTTACGTGGGATTAAATACCACAAAAATATTTATAAACATTAATTTATGCTTATTAATATGCTCGAAGGAGCTAATATTGTCTAGCTATTTGTCGACTCTTGTTAGTGTGTTGGGAATTTAATAAGTTATCTAGCTAGTCCCGGTGGTGTAACGGAAGCATTCCGGCCTGGCAAGCAGGAGATCCAGGTTCGAGTCCTGGCTGGGACAGATAGATTTTTTTATTCTTTTCCCTCTCATTAATTGTTTAAAGTATGGGATTTCGGATTGAGCCTGAGCTTTTTAAATTGCCTTCTACCTCACAGGAAAGCCAGCGAATAACTCAGGCGAGCCACTGTAAGTCTGCCCCCACCTACGGATATCTTTGCTGACATATGACACGCTTGTTTCCTTGGGATTTTCCCGGGGGCGGAAAAGCTTGTAGAGGCTTTGATAAAAGTAGGACACAATTTGTTCTCCCCACACTTTCCATGTATCAGATACATATATATGTTCAGTGAGATATGTACAAGCAAGGCAATTAGCATAAAAATTTGAATTCTGTACAACTCTCATTCTTTATTACGGAACTATGTGTACGAGTATAAAGATTCCGAGCTAAAAACCCATTGTTTCTTCAAATAATTACATCAAAATAAATATTAGAATACAAATTTGTTTCTATTTAAAAAAAAAACAATAACAGATTATAAAGCCATTTAAAAAAATATGTATGTTTTAATTATTATTTTAAATGCTATAACGTATATTAAAATAAGTAATTCTAGATAATAACTCATACGAAGCTATATGAATTGGAATAAGAATTTTAAAATTCCAATTAAATTAAATCAGAAAATTCATATATTTGGTTTGGTTTTATCAACGATAAACTGGATTAAAATAACAATTTTAAATTTAATAATTTATTAGTTTTAACAAAAACTATAATGTATTATGTGTAATAATTGAATCTAAAAATTATAAACTTTGATTTATTTTATTCATGGGCAACTTTTTTTTTCATTTTAGGAAAAAAAAAAAAAATGTATACAGAAAAATAACATTTATTGAATTTAGAAGCTGAATGTAAAAAATATTGGCTAGAAAAAACTTTAACTACTTCAAAAAATTTTTTTCATAATTTCTCAGATCATATTATTATAAGGTAAAAAATTATAATAATCACATATTATAAGGTAAATAATAGATACTAAAACAATGTCTGTCTTCTAGGAACTGCGGAAATTAAGCCTTGTCCTTTAAATATATATATTTGAATTTGAATTAGAATATACTTTATACAATTTATATATTTTCCTGAACAAACTGTGATGAATTTCACACATAATGTACTCAAACTTTATATTTAAGGTACTACCTCCCCCCGTTTTGTTCCTCCAGTTTTTTTCTCTGACTAGCTCATCTTTTCTGGTAATATTTAAAAGTAATATGACAAAAATGATTCGGAAATACAACTAATTGCAGCTTCTTGCCCGTAAAATAAAAAAAAAAATTGTTTGTTAAATTTTATTATATCACTCGTAAAATGTTTCTCTTATCAATAAACAAATATTTATTGAGTTGTATTAATCTAAACTAAGTATTATGCCGGCAAATGGTTTTAAACGCACTTAAAAGTGTAGGTAATTCATTTTTTCTATTAGTACAATTTAATGACGAACTTAGTCTTTCATTTTGTAAATAGTTATAAAAGTGACAAGCCAAATTTTTGATAAAAATTCTTATAAAATATTGCATGTAGTGCGTTGAAATATAAAACTATATAAATAAATAAATATATATATATATATTATCTTATGCCAATATATACATATCATTTTCAGTGATTTTCATTTTAGTATTGGGTAGTATCGGAGAAATATCGAGAAAATGTTGATATAATCTGTCATGAGTTCAAGTTCAACTTTTTAACTCCTTTGAAATCCGCTGAAATTAAGAATAACTCCTTTTTTTTATTTTCATTCAATTGTTTATGAAAAATATCTGAATAACATTATCCATAAAACCTGCTGGGAAAATTTCTAAAATTTTCCATCTGATTGCCACCAAAGAAGACTCACACAATGGTTTTGTAGTTTCATTGAAATCAATATTAGTAAATGATAGCAATATATATATATATTTCAAATACAAACATTGGGAAAATG
>KZ808596.1:57430-71808 GCA_000696205.2 Oncopeltus fasciatus | reverse complement strand
TAACACTTACATTTGTGTGGGTATGCTATGGCTTTTAATGCTTAACAGGCCTCATTTTTGAGTTTTCATTTGTTATCGAGCTATTAACACTCAAAATTATGGAAAATTACGTAAAATATCTAGAAAAGTTTTTTCGAGGTGTAACATTTGTTTTACAGCAATGAAAATTTTCATAGATTGGTTTATTGTTAAGAAAATATTTTAGTACATTTATTATTTATTTATAATTTGCGATCGGGGAATTCTCCATGAAATTTTCAATAATTATGCATAAAAATTATGAAAAGAATGAATAAATTTTAATTTAACAATAAATTTTATTTTCATTTGGAAATATAAATTATGGCGGAAAATAAGGTTTAAAAAAAAAATTTCTCTCTACTGGTCGCACATGAACATAGTGTATTTTTAGTCTAAATGATCAGCTTATAACTACAATAAATACAACGAAAAACAACATAAAAATAATGTTTGTAAATGACAATTTTAGAGTATAAAAAGTAAAGCGAAAGCTTCAGAATTACTTAATAATTTATAGTCTGTTATTAATTTTATAGCTCTTGCTGAGAAAAATGAGTAATGAAAGTTATTGATGGTTTTTTATAAATATTATTTTTTTGTGGTATTTAATCCCACGTAAATTATAACAATTTTTTGTGCAAGGGAACAGAATAAAGTTCTGCAATTTTAAATTCACCTGCCCGGATAGCAGGAGATCCAGGTTGGATTCCTGGCTGGGACAGTTAGATGTATTATTCTGTTCTCTTGCACTAAAAATTGTTATTGATGGTTGGTTCACACATGTGTGTCCTCCATTCAAAAAATGTCTCTGTAAACATATAAACTCTTTTATTTAATTTCCTTAAATTTACATATAGCCTTAAGTATTTTTGCGTTCATGCTTGTTCAAAAATAATTTTGGTTGAGAAATGTGTATATATTGTTAAATTAATGTGACTTCTTTGATCCTCAGATCTTGATCGCTATTGCCTGTGTTGCGGGTTGTGGGTTGGCTGCCTACCTACCCAGAGAGGACAACCTATCCAGGGACCTCAGATACGAACAGGAGTACGTCCCGTCTGCAAGACATCGCCAGGCCAAGAAGGAGGAGGACGAGAGAGATTACTATGTGAGATTACTCGAATAGCAAGTTTTTTTTTTTAATTTACTTTATAGGCAGGAGCCTATCAACATTCATGAAGGCCAATCTTTAAAGGTCGTGATAAACTATTTACCTATATAATAAGCCTATATAATGTCCTTAAATGTGTACTATATGTATATAATTTTTGCAACTTCAATGTAGGTAAAGTTCCGTTGAAATTTTCTCAAAAGTAGCGTCAAGCTACTACAGTAAACAGCTTCATTTCCCCAAGGGAAATCTGCTAATAAGGTGTTATGTTTTGCACACTTACTCAAAAATTATGAAGATAATAAACAGAGTACACTTTTTCCTTTTACTTTTTACTTTTTTAATGCAGCAATGAATATGAATTGAGAATTAATTCATAATTAATTACCTTCCAAGAGAGAGTTGGGTTGTGGAAGCCGGGTCGCCTCTCCTGCAACCATTAACCTAATTCCTTTATCTGCTACTATTTAATTATAAATTTCTGAATTTAAATCCCAACTTTTATAGCTTTACAAAAAATATAGCGTAATATACAGATACAATATATATATATATATATGTAATAAAACTTATCTTTTTAATGGCAACAAGCCATTTGATAAATGACACCATTACCTGGAATGGCTCCTTTTTTTTATTTCACACAATACATTTTTTTTAAAATTTTTTTTATATCCTTTATTTGCATATTACATAAATCTGCCAGTTACTACTATTTTTTACGTCTCAGGTCATTTTTTTTAATAGTTTGATTAATTAGATGTGAATTAATTTAAGTTTGAGCAATACTATGTATTAGAGTCCAACAAAATTTTTCAATCCCGATTGAGTCATATATATTTTTAGTTCTAAAACTAAAAGTTTCTTAAAAGTAATTAAAACAATAGAATTATATCAACTTAGTTATTTTCATATTTTATACCCCCCTGTGATTTAAATTGAATTCTTATTGGATATCCTACAAGAGGTTTATCATAATGTATACATAAATTTTTCCATTATAATATGTGGTAAAAAAAAAAAATGTAAATGAAACATTTTAAAGTATGCATGGTAAATTTTTTGTTTTTGATGGGATCGGGAAGAGGCTCAATAAAGACTAAATTAAGAAATCCTTGAAGTATTATTTAAATTTATTTAAAAAAAAATCCTATACTTTGCACTTTATATAAATTTTTATATTATTTTCAAATTGCGGAGCGCTTTCAGAATCAATGATTCCATCTTCGGAGCTCAGTCACCTTATACTGAGTGCTCCTGCCTTAGCAGCTCTAGGTGCATCTGGGGGGCACCAGGTTAGCGCATGGGATCCGTTCGGGTATCCCGATCCAAACGCTGTAGGATCAAATCCCACGAAGGGCCAGTTTTATCTATAAATTAAAGCTTGTCATTGATGTTTAGAATGGGGTGGTAATCTATAGATAGCCCCTTTCTCCATGTCCCTAAGCGTTTGAAGGAGAAACTTAAAAAAAAAAAAAAAATAGAATAGAATAAACAATAAATTATATATATATATGGGAAGAATGGCCCCCCACCCCTTGCTTCACTCAATTCCTTGACCTCATGAGACTGCTTAATTTCTTCCTCCTACCATTCATTACCACCATAACGTTTATTTTGTATAGAAAATGAAAATCTGCTTTTTTTTTAGAAGCTCCTATTTGATGGCCAATAGTACAAGAAATGATAGCTAAATTCGTGAGTTAAATTTAAAATATAGGTGTTATATACATCAAAAGTAAATGTAATAATATGCTAATTTTTTTAAACATACACCTGGAATATTAGAAAATCAGACTCCCTAGGTATGACACTGGGTCCTAAATTAGTTATTTTATGAGAATCAAATGGCCTTCGCCATCTTACGCATTTCTAACATGGCACATTTAATAGAACTTGATCAGTTGTCTCTAGTGACAGATAATACACATACAAGAGAAATGACTATTTACTGCTGGGTGTGGATCTGAAAGGACTTGAAAAGGCACAAGGGGTGTGGTGCTGGAGTTGGGGTGTGTGAAAACTGGAGTCTCTCCAGCCTGCCAGTGACAGCCCCTGTAGAACTCAACCGACTTCGCCCCCCTTCAACCCTTGTTCGCAGACGGTTTGATGCCCCTTCGACGCCTCATTTCGCCCCCGAAGGCTTCCTTATTCCGACCCCTCGCCCTTGTACCCGGAACTTTTTTCACAAGGGTGTGACTTTTAAGGGTTTGAAATTTCCGAGAGAATTCCTCAAGAATGTATTTTAGTATATTAAAATATCTTTGCTAGCGAGAAGCTTGGGAAAGTGAGGAATTTCTTAGTGAATATATTTTTGTAGTATATTTGAAAGAGCATGAGCCAGCTATCCATCAGTAAATACAGGGTGTCTCGGTGTTTTAGTCAAGTGTTCTACAAAATTTTGTTGCCAAGTAAACTTTTTTTTTTATAATGAATTCAAGCTATTTCTTCTACCGATTCTATTATAACCGATTGTGTCCAGAACTTCGAAGCTTGAAGTAGTGTGAGCTCATACTGTCGTTGAAGGAGCTTAAATCACATCTAAAAATTGACATTTTTAAAAATCAAAATCTGTCTTGAGAAAGACCTCAAAGCTCTTGAAATGAAAAATACTAGCCAAAATACAAGCAATATTTTTTTAATACTGATAGTTAATAAAATAATAACATGATATATAAAATAGATAAGTTTATAATATTTACTCTAATAAGGAAAATATTTGTGGAAATATTAGTATACATAAAAAAAAATTAAATCACAAAGACAAGAGTTATGAAAACTATTCTATTATATGTATCCCTCATATCTGTATATATTCCCTCAGCCATGTCTTAAGGGTTTTTATATTTAATATTAGAACTGAATAATATTTTCATATAAAAATGTAACAAAAATAACAATGTTTTATGAACTATATTCTTTTTTTAAATTTTATTTTATTATTTTTAAGTTTTTATTCTTCGAGAAGTTTTACATTAATCGTTCTCTGTTAAAGTTTTACTTCAGTTTTCGTAGCGATTCTTACTGATTAATTGTTATTTTATTAGTTTTGAATTTTATAGCTTTTTCTTGCGAAGCACTCATTTTCTTTTTGTTCATCTATTTTTTTAAATTGTAATTTTTATTACTTATTTCTTCAATTTCCGTACTTGTAAATATTGTCATAGTTCTTTTCAAAATATTTTATACTATTAGCTTATTATTCATTTGTACTTTTTATTTTTATTATTGCAATTAGGTAAGTATCAGCTATACTGTCAGCTGTGACCTCATTGTTATTCAGGGGGACTCGTGCCCCAGAATAAAATTTATTTCCTTTCTTTCTATATTTTTTTACTAACATGTAAAATAAAGAATGAATTTCAACTTTTTTATTTAAAAAAACAAGGAAAATTCAAATGTGATATTTATATTTTTAATAATAAGTTTGAAAAGTGTTCCTGTAATTAATAATACCTAATTTATTCATTTTTTCTTCCTCCTACGATAAAACAGAATGTTTCAATAGATGTTCACGTAGGCTTCGACGGTCGTCAGAGGTATTTACCGTTTCTTTTTCCGGATTGGACCGTGTCTAGTTGTTGTTGAGAATCATTCTCTTTTCAGCCCTGAAGAAACCATCACATGATGTGCGAAAGCTCGGCAAATAACAACAACTTGACACGGTCCAACCGGTAAATGTTTCAATAGATGTTATTTGTTTGATAAAGGTGTTATTTATAGTTCTTTAATATTATTATTCTAATATATTCTTATAAAAATAATTAGCAGTATATTATTCGAGAAAGAGTAGAAAGTTTAAAATAGAAAGGTCCTTCTTCTAGTAGTCCAAGTGTCAGTATTAACTTAAGTCCAAGTAAGACATTAACTTTTTTTTCTGTTCTTATTTTTAGCTATTATGCATGAATTTGAAATGAAAAATTTTATAATAATTTAGTTCTATTTATGGCCACCATTAATAAAACAGAAATCTGCTAAACTTATGTTGCTTCTGCGTGAAGGACATTTTAGAGGTCTATAGCCTGGGAAATTATGTCAGGGGACTCCTGATTGCTGTTGGAATCAGTCAGGATTTAATCTTACTCACATGCAGGAAACTTAACAGGAATCACACTCACATGCTTCATGTGGAGGAAACTAAAGAGGAATTCATTCAGGGTAAAACTCTACCTTTACCCCCCCTGGAGTAAATGATCTCTGTACTGGTGAGTTATGACGGTGTAGCCTTGAAGGGGGGGGGGTCCTACTGAGACTAATGAAATTCTGGAGGGAGCTTGAACTCGCAAGGGTAGTTTTACGCAAGCATTCTCTTGCGAGCGAGCTGTGCTTTAATTCCTGGCCCGACACGGGATATTGCCTGCTCCCGGCTACGACCTGGAGTCCTGAGTGTGTCTTCACACCTGCCGATGGATATTTACCTCTTGCGGCAGGCTTCGCCGTACTCTATTTATAAACAAAGCTCGTTGCAGTTTTGAACTATACACTGCTTTGAATAATTCGGCTTTTTTTTTTTTTACATATATTTATTCAATAATATTTAGTTTAAATTTTGACATATTTTCTATATGGAAGTCAAGCTATTCATCTTGCTTATATGACATGACTTTAAACTACATCTTCAATTTTCAGCAATCCTGCATAAGAGACGCTAAAAATATGGTCCGTTTTAAACGTTTTTAAAAAAAAAAACCTCCTTTTCAGCAATTTAGGAGGCAGAGGCTATAATATAGTATATTATTTCATTAAATTATTTGCACTATTTGGTTGTATAGTGGATCAATCATTTCTATATTATTATTCGGATCTTCATCCTCTGAAGACGAATATTGTTGTTGAACTATTATTTAAAAAAAATCTTTATTATTAATTACTTTCTACATGTTTTGTATCTAGTAATGGGCTGGCTAATAATCACAGTATAAATTACAAAAAAAATTATTAATTACTATTTCCTCTTCACTACACAACTAATTAACAGTCTTGTTCTGTTTTTCGTCATGGGTTCTAAAATTTAATAGTAAATTTTAAGTTATAAATAAATTAAACCTATAGGTTATTCAACTAACGCAATTGTCCCAAAAATTAGGTTAACTTGTAAATACTAATTATTTATTGGAATTACTGTCATCACTGCTTTCCGACATTATCAATAGTAAATATCTTGAAGTAAGACGTATAAATGGAGTTGGGCCTCTTTCAAACTAAACGGCTCAGTTATCTAATTAACTCCGAAAACTTATGTGTGAAAAATTTATTGTATTTGCTCTGAATATAAGCCACCTGAAATGCTTCACTGACATACAACATGAAGTTGTAACCATGGTAACCGTCAAAAAGTTGAAAAATGGAGTTAGGTCACTTTCAAAATAAACGACATTTTGCCATTCGAAATACAGGAACGAGTTTTTTGTTATTGATAAAAGCTTGCCCAAGAAGGGATTTGAACCCGCAGCGCCAGGGTTGCGAAACCCGAACGTATTCCATTAGTATTTCTGCCTTCCCCCATTCAACACTGAACGTACATAAGTATGTCAGAATGCTCCTTAGCGTCCAAAATGTTTAAAATAGAAAACTGAATTATGAACTTGAGGTTATTTTTTGCAATGCGTTGGTTAATGTCTTAAAAGGGTTTTTTTCTAAATTTACTTCGAGCTCAGCACAATTTCTTTATTTCTTATAGTTGAGGACTGCTATTTTACGACACTGATGCTTTGAGATTATTCTCTTAATGTTGATTGAACAGAAAATTGATAAGTTTTTATTATTATCGTTCATTAACATTTATTATTATTAAAGAATGTTTGTTGGGGTTCGGTCAGAGTTAATAAAAAAAAAAAAACAGTAAAAAAAAATTTATTTTTTATTATCTGCCAACGTTTCAGCTTGCATTGTAATCCATCTTCAGGGCTGTTAAAACACAATTTCATGAGAAAAACATAAGAAAATTAGATGACTTACATTATTATAACATCACATAAATGATGATACTTAACATAAAGTATGACATTACTTATAGTAACGGCAATACATAATACATTACATAATAATGTATATCTTTTAATTACGAAATTAATTGAGGTATGTATTCCTACGTTAAATTTTCTATAAGAAATGCAGATGGAGCCTGAGAAAAAAATCTTACTAACTCTGCCGAGAATCGAACCCGGGTCTCCTATTTCCAGGCAGGTAATCTTACCCTTACCCCACCGAGGCAGGTTAGATAATCTCTCCAACTCTCCGCAGTTTACTGCGAGTATAAACCCCCAGGTATATATCGTCTTATGCTCGAAGGAGCTAACACTGTCAGGTATTTGTTAAACTCTCGCTTTTTCCGATGTTTCTTTTTTAAATTGTAGCATGTATTCCCTTTTTAAATTTTATATAAGAAATACAAAGGGAGCAGGAAAAAAAAAATTTACTGCCTCAGCCGGGAACGGAATTTTTTTAAATCAACCTTTACTGAATCCCCCCAAAAATGTTTTTACTAATAATCTCTACAGTTAAAAACTCTGTATTTTAACATGTATTATTGTTTGGATAACTTAATTGTTCTTTGAAGAACCTTATTATAAACAGTGTATGCACAAGCATCTAAGAAGTGATTGATCTGACGTATCCCAAAGATGGTTGTGATTCAAAAAGTAAAAAAAAAAAAAAAAAAATCTGCGATTGTTGCAGGACGCCCCTCACTACAGCTACGAGTACAAGGTGGACGACTACAAGAACGGCGACTTCAAGAGGCACCGCGAGACCCGTAGGGAAGGCTCTGTCGAGGGCTACTACAGTATGCTGGAGGCCGACGGATCCTTGCGCACGGTGCACTACACGGCCGACGACGAGAATGGCTTCAACGCTGTCGTCACCAGGACGGAGCCCCAACAAGAGGAGCATTAGGGAGACTCACACTTCCACTTTCAAGTCTTTCTGTCTGTACATAGGAGCAAAATATTTAACACAAATATAAATTATTTATTTTATTTAAACTGTGTCAGTTTACACCATCCAAATTTACCTTCCGAAAAAAAAAAACAACAATAAAAAAATCAAAAATAACTCAGATATATTTCAATATTTCTCTCAAGAAAGCCAGTCTATTATTCTATTTATGATTTTTATTTTCTATTTATCCCCCCTCGGTTAGGCAGGTGCCACTTTCCAAGTAGGTTTTGTGAACATAGTCGAGAATAATTTATTTTTTCTCAATATTCTATAATTTATAAATGCTTCATCTCTAATATTACATAGATGAAGCATTTATAAATTATAGAATATTGAGAAAAAATTAATTATTCTCGGCTAAGTTCACACAAACCTACTTGTTACACAACTTGGAAAGTGGCATCAGCCTAGCCGAGAGGGTCCAAAGCCAGGGATTGTGGACTTATATCCCAGCCTGGTTTCATGAGAGGTTTAGAATAAGGTGGATACGTTTAGATTGCCTCTATATCCACGATGGAATGGAATAAAATACAAATTTTGAAACGACAAAAAATATCTAATATGTTAAGATTACTTAGCAGAGTTATAAGGAAGTTTTTTCTTAAATATAAGTTATAATGTGTATAACATGTATATGGTATACTCGTTATACCTAAATGTACCATATATAATCTTATAAAATGACGTTATGTTTATGTAAACGTGACAACAATCACATGGGATAGAACATGGTTATTTAAAAAAAAATCTTTAATATCCGTAATGTATGTTTACGGAATAATTCTCAGTAGAATTCTTATTCTTCACTTCTCCAGAATGCAAGATGGAAATAGCTGAAAAGTGATTGGATAAGAAATATAGATCAGAGGATCTGAAATGACATGTGATGAATCGGGATTCGATAAGGTCTTTTAAAAGGCAAATATCTAGTTTATTTTATAGAATGTATGATGTGGAGGTAATACACAATGGTTCGAAGGAATTTCGATTGGAAAGACTTGATAAGGTGGTTGCAATGCCTAAGCGAAAAATAAAATATATGCACAAGAAATGCAAAGGAATAGAATAATAAAAAAAAAAAAAAAAAAAAAAATCTTACTACCCCTTATTCTATTACCTAGCATTTCTTGTATAAAATTAACGTGAGAATACCACAGCTAAAATCAGTATTTAAATAAAGAAATGTAGAGAAAAAAAAAACAAAAAAAAACGAGAGTCTAACAAATAGCTAACAATGTTAGCTTCTTAGGCCTTAAGACGATATATTCGTCTAACTTGGGGGTTTATAGTCGTAGTAAAGTGCGGCTAGTGGAAGAAATTATCTAGCTAGCCTCGGTGGTGTAATGGTTAGCATAACTGCCTGGATATATATGTTAAGATTACTTAGCAGAGGGACAAGGAACTGTTTGACATCTGTTGAACTGATTTCGTAGACCTACTTGCTCAGTTGGTATTGGTAAGTTGATGGCGTCTGTAGAAATGTTCATTCCCTCTGATTAGGTCTTGGAAGAGCTCTTGTTGGTGAGAGATTGGCTCTGGCAGGTTGAGGGCTTTGTCTTCCGTCCCGCCATCTCTGCTTCTGTCGTCTCCAAGGTCTTCTTGCACAAGAGTGCGTTTCCAACCAATCAGAGGCAATCAAGAGAAGTGTGAATAATCCATTGGATCTCAAATGGATGAAACAGAAAAATAGACGCGAGGATTTGTACGACTAAAAAAATTAACAAAAGAGAACGATATTTTAAAAGCCTATAAAATTGTGTGACAGTAATCTTTGCGCTCATAGGAAAAGAAGATTTATTCTACGACAGGGAAAAAACACGACTGGAATCCACTTTGGCTATATTCTGTGATTAATGATGACATGTCGTACACAAATATACATTTATAAGCAATTTATACAAAATGTTAGGCATTAGATGCAGTTTTAAACATTACAGAAAACTAATATTAAAAATAAAAACTTGTCCTGAGCCATGGGTGTTTAGAATGAGGTGTAAACCTGAAGATAGCCCCTCCCTCCATGACCCTAAGTTGTTGAAAGACATGACAATACTATAATTAAAAAAACCTATAAAAAAAAATTCACATTGTAACATTGTCATAGCACCTCTAGTTTTTGCAATAAGAAAAAAGTTTTGCGCTTAGATTTTAATCGTTAACCGTCAAAATAATTAATTTTTGGCAAAAGTCATATGAGTAGGAAGGATGGGGGGACAATCATTATAAAACTTAATGGAGATTATAACAACTAAAACTATTGCCTATTTCTATAACAGACTGTAAAAAGATTATTAAAAAAAAAAATTAACTGCATACGATGATTGTTTACCTGCATTTTCCTTACTGAGCAATAAAGAGCTAGTTTCGGCACTATTTTTTTAATTTTTTTTTTCTTTTCTTCTCTAGATTATAAGATACAATTCGGTATTTACTACTATTTATTTCTATGTTTACTGATAAATAGGAAATATGCTTAGTTTAAACTGAGCTTGCCTAACGAAATTTTATTTTTATGCCTACATTTATAATATTTATTTCAATTTAAGTCTTTGATGTTTAACTTTAAAAACTTAAGATAATACATAAATGTTATTCAGATAGTTTTAGAGAACAGAAGGGCACAAACCTAACTTATTTGGACTAATTTATCTAGTTGATCAAATATTTAATGCTTTTCATCAAAATTTAGTTAGCTCCAATCCACCCTTCATTTTCAAAAGTACTTCATCTGTAGCTTAAGTAGGCCATTAATTGAGTTTGATACTCAAATAGCTCAGATTGTTCTGAGTCAAATCACCCAATACTCTCTGTTTAATCAATATGAGCGGTAAACCAGAGATTTGCAATTACGCTTGGCAAATTATTTACCTTCGTGTTCGAATTGATTGGAAATGATTAAGTTCTAACTCAAAACCAATAGCTTCCAGAGTTGAAACTAACTCCAGCTGTAGATGGAAGTGAATACATATGTAAGGATAAGCGAGAGAATATATTCCTATATACTAAATATTCAGTATAATATTGTATTAAATAAAATAAAATGATATAAATAAATTAATAATCAATTGGTAAAAATTAGGAATTAAATGTTAGACAAAAAAAATTATTTTGCTTCTCTGAAATTAAAACATATTGATCCGTGGTGTGTTATGTTAAAAAAAAAGTACTGAACTTTATTTGATATTAGTTAAAGATTATAATCTTAATACTGTATACTTTCAAATAAGGAAAACCAATGAATATCCGCAAATACACTCTTCAATGAAATCAAAACTATCACCATAAGTAAATAAAACCACAGTTATACACATACACAGATATATATACACACACATATTTTCATGATATAATTTTAATTTAATTCTTCTTGTTGACGATTATTTTAAGAAATTGGCCAATCTAATACCACTCGTGAAACAGGAAATGTGCCTTTTTTTTATAGTATATACACTATTTGTGTTTGTCTGTGTGTTGGTGATCAATCAATCTGTCTGTCTGCTCCTGAAGAGAGCCAGACAATTTCCGAAACTGAAATATAACGAAATGATGAAAGACGAAGGGTCCTATTGATTTCAGCTGAAGACCTTCGGAGATACATTACTTACATTGACGTTGAGGAACGGTTTTTTGACGATGTGTGCTCCAGCAAGATAAGAAATAATGTATAAATACATTCTCATATATATTCTATTGCCAATCGGGGTCAGTAAACATAGTTTCTACTAAAATTAGCTTTAATAATTGATTGAATTAAATGATAAAGATTTTATCTATAAAATATATTCCGTTCGGGGGCAGTTAACCGAATAAAAAGTTATCTTTAATTGCGTTATTCAAGTTGGCTTCTAGAAATATTAATTGAATCTTCTTCCTGGCTCGACTGGTAAAAAAAAAAAAAAAACTAGAGTCTAACAAATAGCCAACCATGTTAGCTTTTTCGAGCATAAGACGTTATATTCGTCTTACTCTGGGGGTTTATACTCGAGGTAAAGTGAGGGTTGTGGAAGAAATTATCTAACTTGCCTCGGTAGCATAATAGGATATTTTTTATTCTATTCCCTTGAATTTCTTGTATCAAATTAACGTGAGATTAAATAGCACAACTAAACTTAGTGTTTAATAAAATATATGTTTTTTTTTGTTATTATTTTAATAATATCGGAAAAAGTATCATGAATCCGCTGTTTCAGACACAAAAATTTCATTAGGCTCAGACGACCTTGAAACATAAAAAATGTCTGAGCTCAAAATCCATCAGTTTATATAAATCATATGTGGGGGAGTGGTTTCCCGAGTAAAGATGGACTTTGAGATTGACCTTATCTCTCGAGGGGTGTTTATTCAGTCCTTGTCGCCCGCTAGAACGCTTAGGGGAGGAAAACCTCTTGAAAAGGGAATTAGTGTTACCTCACGAATTTCCACACAGTTTATATCGAATCAATGTGCCCATTACAGAGCTATACAAACTACCCCTAACTAACTTTGCCATTAGTGCTCAAATTTGCGGCTCTCGTGGTCTACATAGCCCCCCGCCCTTTCAACACTTAGTTGAGAACACGGATGCTGCGATAGCTTAGAAGGGACTAATTTTTTTTTTTTTTTTTTTTTTTTTTTTTTTTTTTTTTTTTTTTTTTTTTTTTTAATGATTTCTTAAATACTTTTAATTTTTTGAATATATCTTGAAATTCTGAATTTATTTTTGATAAAGAAAATTTTACTGAATAAAAATATTATTTACCTATCTAATGCAAAAAAAAAAAAAATAAATAAAAGAATAAAACCAATAAAAGAGAAGTTATTATTACAGGTAATCAATAATATTTTGCTGTATCTGTCTCAATGGATTTCTGGAACCATAAAAAGATTTTGGGGAGAAAAAAAATTTGTTTTTCCACCAATTTTTCCTATAAATTTATTTTTTGAATACACGTTGGTAAATCTACAATTTTTAAAATGATACCTGTAGTTGATATTGATGTGGTATTTATTGGCAACTTCCGGATAAATATGAGAGATACACAATTACTAATAAAACTGTTGTCGGTAAATACTGCTTAATCTAAGCGAATTTCTTATTATCAAAGTTGATAATTTTTGTATTTATACATTCCATGTCATGCAAGCCTCTTCACTTATTGAATATATTTTTCATTAATAAAATAAAAAAAATGATGAGTTTATTGGTACAATTAACTACACACCTTTGCAGCGAATAAACATTTCTTACTCCTATTTGACATTTCAGGTAATCCGGCATTCAGCTATGAAAATGAGGTATTAATATCCATTTTGGCTCATATTCTCAAAAATAAGCTTTGTCAAAAAAAAAAAAAAAAAAAAAGAATATATAGCCTTGCAAAAAATAAATACAGTTACCATTAAAATAATGAGGAAATTGCCTACAAATTTATCTTGGTTTGATAAAAAGTAAGTGGTAATCAATTACCGAAACTCCTCCGATCTCGCTCAATAACAAACTTTTCCTATTCTTTAATATTTATAAGTGATGTACGAAATTACTTTAAGAACTACTACTATTTGTAGCTTTTAGGCGGCAAAATTAAAAATGACAATAAAGGAAAACTCCCCACTTAATTGTTCTATTTCACAGTGTAACTAATTATATTATTATTAATTATATATGAAAAAAGGAGGAAGCAACTATAAAGTTTGATCAAGATTAAGACGCATTCAAGGTCTGCGATTCCATTATTATATCTTTGGAACTTCAATTATGGTGCCTGAGCTCTGATGATGAACGCATTGACATGTTCTCGGTGCGGTCACACTAAGATGATTGATCTCTCAAGAGCTTGAGAAAACTAAGAGTTGATAAGTCCTTGTGTCTTTAGTGACTATCAATTTTCCTGCCAAGTAAATAGGATCAGTGACATTACATATATAATAATTTATAGGAACAACTTTCAATTTTTCTTTGAAAAGCGATAGCTTAAATTGAATCCAGAGATAATAACCTAACTGTTACTGGAGGGCATTTATTTTTCTAGAAGGGGGAGGAAAAGTCAAAGCGACGGACAACCGTTGTTATATCCCGAAATGAAAGCAAGGGTCCAACCCCCCCTTGAATTTACTATCGGGCGACAAAAATCGGGATCGATAGAACATCCTCTGGCGAAATGTTGGCAGTCGAATGGTCAGATAGCAGATCTCTGGGGGAAGGAGATAACAGGGGTCCAGATGGACGACTGTCCTATATTTGGAGGTCTGGAGTAGAATCAACCTGCCAATGGACCCTTCCCTTCAAAATTCCTTTCACCACGCCAAAAAAATAAATGTTATTCAGATA